>OY720463.1:23654530-23822030 GCA_963082715.1 Harpalus rubripes | reverse complement strand
GTAGTGAAATACCGCAACCGGACCACAATAATAGTTACGAAACAATCATCCTTCGCCACACATTCCTGTCTAAGCACACTTCTTTCGCCTCGGCCACATTCATAATCGCATTCATACACGCTCTTCTTCTCTTCCCACTCGGAAACTTTCTCTCTTTTAGTACCTTATCAATCACATCCATCCACTTACACACTGGACGGCCACGCAATCGAACACCCTCAATTTCACAAAGATATACACGCTTTACAAGCCGTTCACTCTTCATTCTCTCCACATGACCAAACCATCTCAACTTGCTCATTCCTACTCTCTTAACAACATTCTTCCTAACCATACATTCTTCATACACCAAATTATTCCTCACGCGATCCCGTCTTACATATCCACATACTCCACGTAAATACCTCATTTCCACGGCAGTCACTCTCTTTTTATGCTTTCCCGTCCATGCCCAACATTCGCTTCAATACATCAAAGCAGGCACTAGCACTCCATTATACACACTTAAACGAGCTTCTCTAGATACGTTTACGTTTCGAGCAAACGTACCCAGAGCACCCATTACCTTACACCCCGCACTCACTCTCCTTTCAATTTCTCTATCAATTCGACCATCCCTTGACATTATGCTACCCAAATATACAAACTCATTCACTTGTTCCAGTTTCACTCCATCCACCAACACATTGCACACAGTCACCAATTTCCTCCTTTCAAATACTAACACCTTGGGTTTATCAACATTCAACTCCAGATTCATACTTCTTCCAACTACATGTATTCTCTCTATCATTCTTCTGAGTTGCTCTTCATTTTCATCTAAAACAACTACATCATCCGCATACGCTAACGCAGGCACAATACTTTCACCAATATGTACACCATCCATTCCACTCAATGCTCTCCGCAACAACACATCTATATAAAGGGTTTTTCAATAAGGGCGGGTCGATGTTGTTTTGATGGCGTCTGTCAAATCTGTTGTTTATTATTCTGTCACAGATGCCACCATGGCAAGTTACACGATTGAGCAGCACTTCCAAATGATAAAACTGTATTATCAAAATGAATGCTCGTTAGTGAAAACGTTGCGCGCGTTGCGCCCATTTTACGGCAGACGCGGTGGCCCTTCAAAGTCGATTCTCCAACGTTTGGTGGCCAAATTCGAGACGACCGGTTCGGTAAATAATCAGCCAACACCCGTACGTCAACCCGAGGCAATCAATTCCTCGCCGTGCACAAGAACTCGGCCTTTCGCAGACTTCAACTTGGCGAATTTTGCGTCGGGACTTGGGCCTACACCCGTACAAGATCCAACTGACCCAGGAGCTCAAAGTTAATGACAATAGACAACGCCGTTTGTTCGCTGACTGGGCTTCGGAGCGTTTGGAAGAGGACCCCAATTTTGGCCGAAAAATCATCTTTAGCGATGAGGCGCATTTTTGGATGAATGGCTATGTTAATAAACACAATTGCCGTATATGGGACGATACCAATCCACACGAGGTTCACCAGGTCGGAATGCATCCACAAAAAGTTACCGTTTGGTGCGGATTTTGGGCCGGCGGCGTCATTGGTCCGTACTTTTTTGAAAACGACGTTGGTGAGGCTATCACCGTCAATGGCGAGCGCTACAGAACGATGATAACAGATTTCTTTTTTCCCAAATTGGATGATATGGAGGTAGAGGACATGTTTTTCCAGCAGGACGGCGCTACGTGCCACACAGCGGACGCCACAATGGACCTTCTGCATGAACGATTTGAGGGTACGGTTATCTCTCGCAGAGGTGACGTGAATTGGCCACCAAGATCGTGCGATTTGACCCCACTAGACTTTTTCTTGTGGGGATTCCTGAAGTCGCAGGTCTATGCCAATAAGCCGCAATCGACGGATGCCCTTAAAGTTAACATTACCAAAGCCATCGCTCAAATTCAGCCGGATCTATGCTGCAGAGTCATTGAAAATTGGACCACTCGGATCCGTGCCACCGTGAGAAGCCGCGGCGGACATTTGAAGGATATTATATTCAATACATAATGGCATACATGGGCCTTTCAAATAAAAAAAGAATTTCGTTAATACCTCACACACATCTTGTTTTATTCAATTTCAACATCGACCCGCCCTTATTGAAAAACCCTTTACAAGTTAAACAACCACGGAGACATACCACAGCCCTGTTTCACACCAACATTTAGACGAAGCCAATCAATCACTCAACCTACCATCTATTCTTACAGCCGCCTCACTACCCTCATACAATGCACGAATCGCTCCCAGCAAGTTTCCATTCACGCCGTACTCCCTGAGTACATCCCACAAAGTATCTCGAAGAACACTATCATACGCCTTTTTTAGATCAAGAAAGCCACAGAACACCTTCAAATTTCAAGGATAAATAATAAACCCATACATCCTCAAATGAGCCGTTTCAGCAGTAGAACAAAAAAAAATCTGATGTGGCCAACACATGACCTCCCGTCAATTCCATGTTTGAAATAGCAATGAGCTTTAAGTAAAGTATCACTTCCTGTTGATCGTTTGTAAACAAAATCTAATTTGTTCCAATAAATACAAAAGTCTAATACCAAATTTTGGATTATATTTTATTATGTTTTTCCTCGAAAATCTGTTAAGAGCTCCAAATTAAGTACGACTTCCGGTTTATCATATAGGTATAGTCAAAATCTAATGTTGTTTCAAATTACACACGAGTTTTAAATACCAAATTTGAGAAGTTTTGAATCATGTTTAAATACAGGGTGATTCATCGGTCTGTCCTCTCTTTATAACTCTTTTATTTTAAGTTAGATAGAAAAACTCTTCAAGTATAATTTATATGATATATTATTGCCTATCTACGTACCATATGCATTTGCTCCGTTTAAGCGCAACAATATGTAACTTTATATTTCTTAATGGAACACCCTATATTTATTTATTTATTTTGATAGTAAATTCGATTCCCTTTAAAAAAGTATAAAGTAATAAGGGGTCTAAAATTATAAATTAAGAAGTTATTTACGTTCATAAAAAAAAGTAGTTCAGAGAGGAAAAAACCATAATATAATACAAAATTTTGATCCTTTTTATTAATACTTATTTTAAACATTACACTAATTCCATAGAAGCTATTATAATTTAGTGACAGACTAAATAATGCAAATTATAATAAATGCTCGAAAACTTGTCCTTCAACTTCAATAGATTTTTCTATTATAAATATTATACTAACCATCTCATCTTTACTAAAATTTGTATCATTCATTTTCACATCAACATCAACAATGATAAACTAAGAGTATTTGGACAACTTGTTTGTTTAAATTCGAAACAATTGATCAGATTATCCATAGCTTACTTTATTAATAATAACATGATAGAAACATATCATTCAACGAATAAAGGTAAATAACTTCTTAATTTATAATTTTAGACCCCTTATTACTTAATATTTTTTAAAGGGAATCTAATTTACTATCAAAATAAATAAATATAGGGTGTTCCATTAAGAAATATAAAGTTACATATTGTTGCGCTTAAATGGAGCACCCTGTATACAAATGGATATAGTACATAGATAGATAATACTATATCATATAAATTATATTTGAAGAGTTTTTCTATCTGACTTAAAATAAAAGAGTTATAAAGAGAGGACAGACCGATGAATCATCCTGTATATTTTTTCAAATAAATCTGTTTTTAGCTTCCTGTAAAGTAGTTTATCAATTTTAGAAAACATCTAGTATGTCGTTCTCATTAATATAAAAGTCTTAAATACCAAATTTGAAAAGTATTGGATTGTATCAATTAATTTTTCACGAAAATCTGTTCAGAGCTTCAAATAAAGTATCACTTCCGGTTTATCAATTTTAGCCAAAATCTAATATGTTGCTTTCCTTTATATAAGTCTTAAATATTAAATTTGACAAGTTTTGGAATATATCCTATTATATTTTTTACGAAAATTTGTTTAGAGCTTCAAGTAAAGTATCACTTCCGGTTTATCAAATTTAGAAGAAATCTAATATGTCGTTCTCATTAATATAAAAATTTTAAATACCAAATTTGAAAAGTTTTGGAATATATCATAATATATTTTTCACGAAAATCTGTTGCGAGCTTCAATTAAAGTATCATTTCCGGATTACCAATTTCAGCCAAAATTTAATTTGTTGTTCTTCTTCATATAAAAGTCTTAAATAATTTGACAAGTTTTGGAGTATATCAATATATTTTTCACGAAAATCTGTTCAGAGCTTCAAGTAAAGTGTCACTTCTGGTTTATTCATTTTAACCAAAATATAATATGTTGTTTCCCTTGATATAGAAGTTTTAAATACTAAAATTGAAAAGTTTTGGATTACATTTTAATATAGTTTTTCATTAAAAACTGGAATGGGCTTCAAGTAAACAGTCACTTCCGGTTATCCAATTTTACCAAAAATCTAGTCAACTCTTTATATGAATGCAGAATGCTTAAATACGGAAAATAGAAGTATTTGGAAGTTTGTTATAAGAGTTATCGTGGACGAAAAACTCGTCTCAGACACACACACGCATGCACGCACGCAGGCACGCACGCGCGCGCGCACACACACACACACACACACACATATCATCGTAAAAATAGTAAAAACGTGTGGGGACCCTAATTCGTGCTTATTTACTAAAAACTCACCATCGAATTTTTGGATCGATAACATTACCTCCCTTACCTACGGTATGACAAGAGGTAAAAAGTAATAAAGTACATATTTAATGATAAAACTAATACTCGTAATTTACCTGATAATCTTTGTTTATAAGTATTAATAATAATTAAATATTTCATCTTCTAGATCCTGCCAGGTATGCTTGTGGCTGTCGTTGTTTATCATGGCAAAATAGAGGAAGAGGCCGAGGACTAGATCACCACCAATACCAGTGAAACACCGTATTATCTATTTGGAATACCTTGGCATTAGTTCCGAGTTTTCCCAATAAGTGCCTTCACTAGAGACCTTTTTGGATCTATTGCCCAAGAAATGTCACCCTTAGGGAAGCATTTGACTGGTCAATGTGTTTTTTTTTGTAAGCGCTGTTTGACGTGTTCAGAAATTGATCCGGAATTTTTTAAGTTCTCTTGAGAATTGCGGCTGATTTTCCTAGCCAGAAACGGAACTTGATGTTACACTTTGATTTTTAATGTCCGCCATTAAAAATCACTGAACACGTCAAAGAGCGCTTACGAAACAATTCATACCGACATCTCCGATGTTTCCCTAAGGATGCTACTCGGGCAACAGATCCAAAAGGATATCGGTTTTCTAGTAGAAGATTGAACTAGCGCCCAACCACTCGCCAGAAAATATTATTATAAAACTTTTAAAAATATATTACTATATTCACACACATATTGTAATGATAAATTATTTAAGTTATATTATAAATGTATGTTATGGTATCTATGCGTTCAACGTAACGACGGCCTACCCACATTTTCATAGGCCGCGTGCGGGGCACGCGTCGCACACCCGCTAGAATGGTCATGTTCCAGTTACATTATTACATTCACTTGCAATCTACAATTATTACATTTTTGTTTGTTTCTGGTAAATTTTCCAATAAAAACATAGCAGAAAACAGAGAAGTGGTTATAAGACAATAAATCTATTTTTATTTTTCGTACGAATAGTATAAAACTAATAATTAGTGTTATGTGTACAAATAATTTTATTTATTAAAACTTTATTATATAACACTGCTTTGTAGCTAATTTCAGAGTGATGTGTCAAATTTATATTCCAATTATTTTAATGTTTTATTATGTAATGTAGTATTAATCATAGTATCTAAATAACTGATTATTACTTGCCAAGTATTTCACTTGTAGTATATAGCAAATTTAAACTTAATAAACTTGTTAAATTTCTTATTGTTTTGTTACATTTTACATTACGTTTGTTGGTTATGTTATACCGCCTTCTTGAGTGCTCTGTCTTGCCGATTCCCGCCAAGCAGAAATTGTTGCCAATATTGTCAACCAAATGCACTAACTTCATAAAATTTCCCGTTTGCCTATTTGGTGGAGACCTGGAAAACTGACGTTTCAGACGTTGTTTAGGCGACGCGAAACAAAACATTTCAATGCATGAGTACGAAAAGGTATGATGACAAGTTTTTGCTTTTTTGATCTGTGCATTTTGATGAATCAGACGACAGAATTTATTTACATCATTTTCTTACGTAAAGTTAACAAACTGTAGAAGACAACATTTTTTTGTATATCATTATTAGTTTTTATTTTATATTTAAAGATATAAAAATTATATTTAATATTTATGGAATGTTAAATGAGTTTCAGTTGTCTAATTTTAAGGTTATGTGAAACAGGATAATATAAATAAGAAATATATTTATACTAATGAATATTTAATTAATCTCAAAATACTAGGATTCATAATTCGTTCAGCTAAGTCCTTTAATAATATATTATCTGTGAAATGTTTGTATCAGTCATTGGTCATGTCAAAATTAGAATATTGTGCTTTAGTTTGGAACCCTATTCACTATAAGACAAATAACCGAAAAGTTTTGAGAACATAACAGTGCGTTACACCTCCTGTTTATAGATTTCAAGCAGGCTTTTGGTACTATTGACAGAGATACACTTTATAGATTTCTAGAACTTGGAATTCCTCAAAAAATAATAAGCCTAATAAGAATGACACTAAGTAATACAAAAGCAAAGGTCATGTTAGGAAACAAAACTACTGAAGCCTTTGAAATTACTACGGTTGTTAAACAGGGTGATTCGCTGTCTACATTACTCTTCAATTTAGCACTTCACTCGATATTAAAACAAGTCATTGAGAAAGGTAATATTTTTAGTAAAACTAAACAAATATGCTGTTATGCAGACGACATAGCAGTTATAACAACTGATATTTTTACAATGAAGGATATTGTGAACACAATTGTACAAGAAGGAAAGAAAATAGGGTTAGTAATAAATGAAGCAAAGACTAAATACATTAGAATGAACCCACAAAGATATGAGCATAATACGCAAAATATACAAATACAAAATTACCTACTTGAGAAAGTAAAAAATTTCGACTATCTGGGTTCAACTATCAACGAGGAAAACAAAATGAACATATGCATAAAAAATAGAATAAAAGCTGGAAACAGGGCCTACTACTCTCATATAAATCTTATGAGATCTACACTTTTATCGAAGAAAACTAAATTAAAACTATATCTGACTTTAGTCACATATGGAGCCGAAACATGGACGATGAACAACCAAGATGAAAATGACCTACGTACCTTTGAAAGAAAAATATATGGTCCGATTCTGGAAAACGGATACTGGAGAATAAGATATAATAAAGAAATAAATGATATACTGGAAGGTGCGGATATAGTGAGATTTATTAAATCACAAAGACTGAGGTGGATGGGACATATTCAAAGAATGAATGAAGATAGAGTACCCAGAACTGTCTTAAATAGTAGATTATATGGACCTAGGAAAAGAGGAAGATCAAGAACAAGATGGAGAGACCAAGTAATAGAAGACATAAGAAAAATGAAAGTAAAGAATTGGGTGGAGATAGTCAAAGAAACGAATGGAGGCAAATTGTCCAGGAAGCCAAAGCCCATGAAGGGCTGTAGAGCTACAGAAGAAGAATAACATTAAAAATAACTTAAAATCTTCAAATGAGGGTATTTCCGGTCGTCCAAATAAAACCAAAATCTAATCAGCTCATATGGATGTAGAGAATTTTTAGGATTGTACTGTTGGAGTTACCGACGGAGAAATATTTGTCACACACACACACTCAAAATCGTATTCTAGAGACACTAAAACGTGCTTATTTATTAAAAATTCTATCGAATTTTTTGGCCAAAGACAATTCCTACCTTACCTAAAAGTGACGGAAGGGTAAAAATAATAAATTATCATAGAAGTTAGCTGGCACTTTTTGCATTATTGTAAAAAGCGACAGTTTATTGCTGATTGGTGGATTTGGTCACTTTCGCACTAATTCGAAAAAGTGACTGATAGACGCACTAATGCAAAAAATGTCATCTTTCCTTCAGTTGTGTAGTTTTACATGTCTAATTAAGTTTGATTTAAGTACAAAACATGTATTATTCATTACATTGAAAATCTTTTCGTCAGAGTTATTTTCATTATTAACAGAAACCACATCGTCAGGCTCATCAGAATTATCATCACTTTCGTTGTCCTTATCAACAGAATTTTGATCCATTTTGTCGCTCATGTCAAGTCTTTCCAGTACAACTCTACATTCTCCCAAGTACAGATTTGCTGGTTGAGGATTTTCTTTCATGAAAATATCGCCCAGATTATTATCTTTATTTAAGATTTCATAAAGGTGAGTGCCTGTTTGCAGTGATTTCTCCTCCTTTAGTATTTCTTTCAGATCACGATGATCACCAACGGATGGTAGCGGATTTTCTTTAATAAAAATTTCGTCTTCGTCTTCCTCTCTAATATTTGCTTTGGTACACTTATCTGCCACGTCTATGTTGTCCTGTTCTTCCTTGGCCCACGCTTCCAGACGTAGGTTATTTTCCACACAGGTTTACTTAAATGTACTAAACAAATGAAGATTCTGTGCGCAAATGGAACAGAAGCGCAGCGATAGTCCTCTCTTGATGATTGTCTGAAACATACATTTTCTTTGTAAAAATATATTCATAAAGGATGTACAGGTGTCTCATTTTCGATGTTTTTTTAAGGTATCTCGCATAATATTAACGATAGATCAAAACCGTTTGCACATTGCAGTGTCAACTTTTTGAGAAAAGTTTATTAGTCACCATAGGAATTTTTGATCTTCTTTTTCAGATTGTGTCAAAGCCAACTGTAACGTCGGTAACTAGTAATTTAACTTTCCCGAAAATAATTGGTTAAGAATAATTTTGAGAACATGATTAATAGATATAATAATAAATATTTCAGCACTCTCGGCCTAAAAGGCCCATGGCTTGGTTGCATAATCGCTTCCACTTCTTTTTGTTCGCGGCGGTACTCCTCCAAGCTTTTTCTCCCATTTCACTAAGGTCCTGTTCAGCTGCTTGTAGCCATTTAGTTCGTGGGCGTCCTCTCTTGCGTTTCGCGTCTCTTCTCCTGAGTAATGTTTTTTGAATTCTGTGTTCTGGTAGTCTGGATGTGACCTAACCATCGCAGTCGTTGAGCTTTAACAAAACCGATGATTGACAGTTCCCCAAATAGATTTTTTACTTCTTCATTCGTTCTTCTAAACCATACCTCTCCTTCTTTTTTCCTCCCAGTATAATTCTCAAAACTTTCCTTTCCCATATTGCTACTTGTTTTTGTTGTTTCAGATTAATTGTCCATAGTTCACTCCCGTACGTGACCACAGGTCTGATCACTGCTTTGTATATTCGTAACTTAATTTTACGCGAGATGTTCTTATTTCTAAGTACTTTCATTAACGATCCCATACATTTGATTCCTTTTGTTATTCTCTCATTTATTTCTTCTCCTTCTTCCCCTTTTTCCGTTATGGTTACTCCCAGATAGCAGAAAGTACTAACTTTTTCGAAATTATATGTGTCCCCTTTTGCCGTTGTCATTTGTAAACGGGTCTCCCTTATCTCGGTCTCATCATTCATACTCATATATTTTGTTTTTGTTTTGTTGATTCTTAAGCCATATTCTTCCGCCGTGTCTGCTAGTTTCTCAACTGTTTCTTTCATAGTGGCCTTTGTTCTTGTTATCAAAGTAAGATCGTCTGCATAGGCCACGCATTGTATTCGTTGGTTATAGATTGTCCCCGTCGTCTTTAAGTTACTTCTTCTTATTATATCTTCTGGTACTACGTTAAATAACAGAGTCGACAATGGGTCTCCTTGACGTAGCCCAGTATTCACCATAAAACTGTCAGAGACATTACCTCTCACTAGCACCTTGCAGCTCGTGTGTTGCAGCGTCATTTTAACAAGACGTATGAGTTTGCTAGGTACTCCACAATTTGCCAATGCTGCATACATCTGATCACGTTTGATTGTATCATATGCCATTTTGAAATCTATAAGCAACATATGCATCGGTAAACCTTCTTCGTAGCTACTTTCCTGAATTTGCTTTATTGTGAATATCTGGTCCATTACAGACCTTCTTGGCCTGAATCCACCCTGGTATTCGCCTAATGCCGGCTCTATTATTTTACCTATGCTGTTTCGGATTACTGTGGCTAATATTTTATACATAGTGTCCAGCAACGCTATACCTCTATAATTCTCGCACAAGGTTTTATCCCCTTTTTTGTAAATAGGACATATAAGTGCTTGTCCCCATTTTTTTGGCATTACTTCTTTTTTCCAAATATGTACAATCATCTTGTTATCTTGTCTTGTATGAACTCATCCCCTAGCTTTATTAATTCTACAGAAATACCATTCTCTCCTGGTGATTTGTTGTTTTTCTGACTACTTATTATTTCTCGTATCTCTTCTGGAATCGGGGTTCTCGTTACCTTATTTTCAACTTCTTCTCTTCTTGCGTGTTCATTATTTGCTTGTGTCAGGTCGTTTTCCTCTTCATTGTCGCAGTTGAGAGCTTCCGAAAAATGCTCCTTCCATCTATTTAGATTTTCTCTTATTCCACCTATTATTTGTTGATTATTATCTCTACAGTAAATCCTGTTGGCCTGGTGTCCTCTCTTAAACTCTCTAACTTCTCTGTAAAAAGTTCTTTTTTGTGCAACCGGACGCGAAATAAGCATTTCGCAGCCGCAATACAGGCCGCGAAATTAAATTTCGCAACCGTTGTTATGGCAACGGCCGCGAAATTCATTTCGCGGACGTTGTCATGGTAGCGGCCGCGAAATTAGGTAAATAATCACTTTGACACTTGAAAATTGCATGGTTTTGTTTATCAAATGTTAATCCCATAGCCACCGTGAAAGCAAACTTTCTATATACAATAAAACTGTTTAAAATTAATAAAATTTGTAATTACAAATTTTTTACGGTTGCACAAAAAATATTGTGTACACCTTGTCCGCGAAATCCTTTAGCGCCCTCGAGATTGTCTTGCCTCGGCCGCAAGCGGCCTCGGCGACAAGTTTTCTCTCGGTACGCTAAAGAGTGATTTCGCGGCCTTGATATACAAATAACTATTATGCTGTCCTTTATAATGTATCTTCTAATTTGCTTATCTCGTGGTCCAAAAATTTTCTCTTTTTTTCTCTATATAGTTTTTTTGTTTTTTAATTTAAAATTAAAATTGTAGACACTACGACCTTATTATTCTTTTATAGTTAAAAATCCTACTTTTGATGTCCTTATCCTTTTATAAAATATAAAAAGTTATGGCTTGTGTATAAATTTTTTCGTAATAGATAAATTAACAATTACATTTAATATCAAAATACATATGAAGACCACACTGCAAAAAGGGGAAAAGTCGCATTTTAAATGAATTCAATACAGTTTCCAGCATAAGTCAATATTTAGGTATGTATTTAGATTAATAAGAATTAACGAATCGCAAAAATATTTAAGCTAATCCTCATTTTTGGATTAGTGAACTCTATTTTATCCCGATATTTAAAATTTAATTTTTATTTTATTATAGCTCCGGTGGCTCAATGGTTAGAGCAACGCCTCATGACATGAGGGCCCTCGGGGCTCCGAGTTCGAATCCTACTAAGGCATGGATGTGTGTGAATGTGAACCCACTCTGTAATTGGGATTTAATCCTGTTAAGGGGTTTTAAAAAAGGTGGTTACTTGGATTAGATTGGACTATATTATAAGAAATAAACTACGAGGTAATGGCGGGAGGTATTGTGTTGGCCAGACCAGATTTTTGTGATTGAATAGGACGCGAGCAGACACGTGACTCGGGGCGTCCTTGACGTACTTGGAATCAGCTGATTTGTGTGCGCATGTCGTTTTGACAAGAACAGTGTCACTTTGACAAGACCAATGTCTTGACTTATTTTGATTCTTACCTAATGAACTAGATGATTTATTTTTATAATTTCAGAAGTGATATTTTCTTTTTAGTTATGCGTTTTATACATTTTTCTTTTTTTACACATGTTTATTTTTAAGGTACGATTTGTTTTTTGCAAGACATATATATTTGCAATAATTATTAATATTATTAATCCCATGTAATGTTGTAAAAATGTTAATAAAAAGTATTTATAGCAATAACGTTGTATGTACGTTATTCTATACATTTTACAAACGTCTTTCAAAGACGTCATTTTTCGTTGTTTTATAATGATTAAAAATCAAAATAAACTATAATTCACGAAAGATGACTATTCAAGGTCATTTGTTCGAAGAAAGAATACACAGCACTTTATGGCCGTAGCTTAGCAACATTTTGTATTAGAAAAAGAAAGATTAGTTGACGTATGTCTTTTTAATTTATGTGGTAACAGAAATACGTAAATGTTGCCATTACTTTTTAACCCACTAAAAATAGCAGTGACGTTTGTCGTAGAGTTACAGACATGTAATTATCTACTACACTGCCATCTGTACTAACGTTTATCCAGTGACGTTGACATTTAAATCAAATTATTATTTTTTGGTTTACGTCAAGTTTATATTTCTGTTTTATGTAAAAACGTAGGAGAAGAAGATAAAACTCTGAGAAAAATAATACTTTAAAAGAAACAAAATTATCAAATAAAGTAGGTAAACTATTATTCACGAAAGATGACTATTCAAGGTCACTTGTGAGCCATCTGATATAACATTACTTGCAGATAACTTCATTTCATTTCGTATGCATAGGCGTGCAACATGAAATATTTATGGACACATTTTAACTGAAAAAATAAAAGTAATTCATTTGAAAATTATGTTTTTTCTAAATAATGCCTTTTTGAAAGTTTCATTTTCTTCACTTATGTTTCTGCAAAATACAAAAACGTAGATTTAATGTATAAACCAAGGAATAATAATTTGGGGTAAACGTCAACGCCACTGGGTAAATATTAGGACAGAGGGCAGTGTAGTAGATAATTAGGTATCTGTAAATCTACGGCATATGTCATTATTATTTATAGTGTGTTAGAAAGTAACGCCACTATTTACGTATATGTGGCACACTACATAAATTAAATAGACGTAGGTCAAATAATCTTTCTCTTTCTAATACAAAATGTTGCTAAGCTACTGCTATAAAGTGATGTGTATTCTTTCTTCGAACAAATGACCTTGAATAGTCATCTTTCGTGAATAATAGTTTACATTTATTTTTTCAGATAGAATGTATTCATAAATATTTCGCACTGCACGCCTATGGGGACGAAATGCAGTAAAGTTATTTGCAAGTAATATTATATCAGACGGTTCATAAATGACCTTGAATAGTCATCTTTCGTGAATAATACTATACATATTTTATTTGCTATGTTCTATTTTAAATGGAATGCTCTTATACATCGCTGTCATTTGGTTACTAAAGATATGACAAATCCCATGTTTCGAGTTAAATAAAACGCACGGTATGTAAATTATGATGTATAGCCACACTAATTATGGCTAAAGTTAAGTGGTCCAATGATCCACCGGATAGCTAGTTCCGACTGGCTACGAAAACGCCTACAATATATTTGAGTTTAATATATTAATATTTCGTTTTTCAATATAGGTTCGCAAGTTATTAAATTTATACCCTTAAAGAAAAGTAAAATAATTCGGTACTTACAATTTCAGGCATCAGATATTCTACTTGAGAAGCAATTTTGTTGTCCATGGTTTTGTCCACAATGTTTTCATTTGAACACATAAAGCACAAATCAATCATTGTTTAATAACAATTATCTATTCACTTTCACTAAACAATAAACTTGTAGCATTTATAATTACAAAAGACGTTGCAAAATATATCATATACAGTTGCAACTCTACTACAAAAAATTATTTTTGTATTACAATTTGTATCATAGATGGCATTGTAGGATAAAGCTTGATTTACACTTTTAGTTATTTGCGTAAAATATAGATATTGTTGGATATTATGTTGTGTGTAATAACTATTTGTGTATTAAGAGCGCAAAATGGGACATTGTCGATTGAGATGTTGTTGACGCGCGACGGAGGAGCGCGGAATTCTCTCGAAATCGACAATGTCCATTTGCGCTCGAAACACACACAAGATTTTTTCTAGTCTTCCACCATAACAAAAAATAATAAAATGTACACTTTGTACTTAGTACTATTCAATAGTTTGGAGTGAAGATAGGAAAGTATTCAAATATGACTTCAAGATATTGCTTTGGCTTTCGTTTTTACAAAAAAAATTATGCCAATTTTGTAATGAATATTACAAGTTTTTGTATAATTTATTTGTTTCAAGTACATTAAACTAGAGCAGTGGAAAAGTGGATGTCCATTGAGAGCGTTCACGCCAAACTTTTGCAGGTGGCAGCACAACTGTTCACACAATTTATTTTATATTTAATTTTAATTTATCGTTATTTTCCATTCTTCTTGAGCTATAGCTTTAATCTAATCTAAGCCTTTTATACTTTCGTTTTCGTAAATAAATACCATATTTTATTTTCACAGCAGTGCGGCATTTTGTTTGGTTATGTAATATACCGACAGAGCAGTTATATGTCAGATTGACTTGTGAAGGTGGTAAATGTGTAACTACAGTGTCATTAGTTCCTGACTAAACGTTTCTATTAAGAATGTAGACAAGTGACATTTCTCAACATTGTATAGTTAGAAATTTGGACACCGAGCGTTTTTTCTACTTTGTCGCGCATGAGCGGCAAAATGACACTTTGCGTTGACAAAAGAGAGCGCAAATGGCTACTTAGTATATAGACTGTAGAAAAATATATTTGCAATAATTATTATTATTATTAATCCCATGTATTGTTGTAAAAATGTTAATAAAAAGTATTTATAGCAATAACGTTGAATGTACGTTATTCTAAACATTTTACAAACGTCTTTCAAAGACGTCATTTTTCGTTGTTTTAAGATGTAAATTATACGTCGTTTAAAGACGTATACTATACGTCTTTTAAAAACGTGAACTATGCATCGATTAAAATCGTCACACAGCTATTCGCTGAGACGTGGTCAGGACCGTCATGCAACCAAATTTAAGACATCGATTCGATGTTGTTTTTTGGTAACTTATGTTACTTGGGTTAGCACAATATTTCTCCCGATAGGTTCGCTAGCCAGCTAGTTACTTTAACCTTCAAAAGACTTTGAAACGTCAAACAAAAGTATTAATTAAAATAAAAATAATAAATTTAAACTACGTATAAATGAATGATTAAGTGTTAGCCCTGAAAATAAGAATATTAACACACATTTATCACCCAAACCAGTATATTCAGTATTAATACAAAAAAATGACAAATCTAGATGACCGTCGCCTGGCCGAACCCGGTCCTCCTCCTCCACGCCGTGATTATTTCTGCAAAAGAATTAGCACATGAGAAATACTCAGTGAGGAGGCAATCATTCACATAATACACGAGCATCCACCACAAAGCAATGTATCGAGAAATCACACAAGCAATAACGCACGTATGCAACAGAATCCAATGGAGCAGGGAAAATGGATAAGTTACCATATGCGAAACGCATACACCTGCTACTCAATAGCAGTGTGGCCCCGGACTTACGCGTACATACTCAACTGTACCTGCCATTACCACCCTGGCACCGGTCTTACGCGTACGTATACTCAACTGTACCTGCCCCTACCAGACTGAGCGGTGTGGTTTATCCCGGCACCCAAATATGGTTACACAACCAACCTTGCCATTACCACCCATGGGAATAGGGAGCTACCCTAACCCGAATTCCGCTCAGGTGCTGATGACCTTAGTGGACTTACTTCGGCCTTAGGGGCATAGTTACAAAACCAGGATAAAACTATCCCTGCCGTTCCCACGCGGTCAATCAGCGAAACCCACGAGGCTAGCAATCGTGGACACATAGATCGCATTCCTGGTTACCCTTATCAGCTCTCTCACCACACCTGGAGGCTCTACCGGGCGCGACCGTTCACACAAGGATTAGGGCAGTACCGCGAGTTACTACGGACCCTCTGCCGCTTCGGTGGTGATCGGGAAACAATCCTCTTAACCAACTATATCAGTTCACTACAGCCCTAACTGCTGCTACCGTTGGCGACCACAGATGTGGGTCATTACAGCCTTCCCTGCTGCTACGCTGGCGACCCCGTGTCCACGCGAGAGGTCACTACAGTACACCGTACTGCTCGCACACAATCATACACATGCTAGATTAACTCTCTCACCTGAATCACTACAATATCGATGTTCTCACACTGAAATCTAGAAATAAACTGAAATAAAATACGTGAATACCAGGATCATTAAATGTAGCTCTTATCCAACAGCATTGGTTACGTACCTAAATAGCTAATTAGAGACAAAACATAATAAATTTAATAAAAATAATCTTACGCAAAATAATTACTGTGACATACGTATTTGTTAAAAACGTTTGTTTTATTCCACCTATTTCAAATTATTCTATATATGTAAATTATGACGTATAGCCACACTAATTATGGCTAAAGTTAAGGGGTCCAGAGATCCGCCGGATAGCTAGTTCCGACTGACTACGAAAACGCCTACAATATATTTGAGGTTAATATATTAATATGACTTCGTTTTTCAATATAGGTTCGCAAGTTATTAAATAAATACCTTTAGAGAAATGTAAAATAATTAGGTACTTACAATTTCAGGCATCAGATATTCTACTTGAGAAGCAATTTTGTTGGGAAGAAATAATTTGCTGACCAAAAAAAAAAAAGAATGTAGAACTGTTACATGATTTGCTACCATCTTAATGTTGTATATACAGTCAACACAAATATATAAGTTTGTGCTACCACCCATAACCCACCCCTACAACCCCTGACAGATAGACTTGTGTAACTATTATAATTAGGCTTTAAATTCGATGCTTTCATTAATGCTACCAACTTTATATAGCACATGCTTACTTCCGTAATAGATGTGATTATGCTACCACCCATAAACCACCCCTACAACCCCTGACAGATAGACTTTACTTGTGTAACTATTACAATTATGCTTTAAATTCGATGCTTTCATTAATGCTACCAACTTTATATTGCACATGCTTACTTCCGTAATAGATGTGATTATGCTACCACCCATAAACCACCCCTACAACCCCTGACAGATAGACTTTACTTGTGTAACTATTACAATTATGCTTTAAATTCGATGCTTTCATTAATGCTACCAACTTTATATTGCACATGCTTACTTCCGTAATAGATGTGATTATGCTACCACCCATAAACCACCCCTACAACCCCTGACAGATAGACTTTACTTGTGTAACTATTACAATTATGCTTTAAATTCGATGCTTTCATTAATGCTACCAACTTTATATAGCACATGCTTACTTCCGTAATAGATGTGATTATGCTACCACCCATAAACCACCCCTACAACCCCTGACAGATAGACTTTACTTGTGTAACTATTACAATTATGCTTTAAATTCGATGCTTTCATTAATGCTACCAACTTTATATTGCACATGCTTACTTCCGTAATAGATGTGATTATGCTACCACCCATAAACCACCCCTACAACCCCTGACAGATAGACTTTACTTGTGTAACTATTACAATTATGCTTTAAATTCGATGCTTTCATTAATGCTACCAACTTTATATTGCACATGCTTACTTCCGTAATAGATGTGATTATGCTACCACCCATAAACCACCCCTACAACCCCTGACAGGTAGACTTTACTTGTGTAACTATTACAATTATGCTTTAAATTCGATGCTTTCATTAATGCTACCAACTTTATATTGCACATGCTTACTTCCGTAATAGATGTGATTATGCTACCACCCATAAACCACCCCTACAACCCCTGACAGATAGACTTTACTTGTGTAACTATTACAATTATGCTTTAAATTCGATGCTTTCATTAATGCTACCAACTTTATATTGCACATGCTTACTTCCGTAATAGATGTGATTATGCTACCACCCATAAACCACCCCTACAACCCCTGACAGATAGACTTTACTTGTGTAACTATTACAATTATGCTTTAAATTCGATGCTTTCATTAATGCTACCAACTTTATATAGCACATGCTTACTTCCGTAATAGATGTGATTATGCTACCACCCATAAACCACCCCTACAACCCCTGACAGATAGACTTTACTTGTGTAACTATTACAATTATGCTTTAAATTCGATGCTTTCATTAATGCTACCAACTTTATATTGCACATGCTTACTTCCGTAATAGATGTGATTATGCTACCACCCATAAACCACCCCTACAACCCCTGACAGATAGACTTTACTTGTGTAACTATTACAATTATGCTTTAAATTTGATGCTTTCATTAATGCTACCAACTTTATATTGCACATGCTTACTTCCGTAATAGATGTGATTATGCTACCACCCATAAACCACCCCTACAACCCCTGACAGATAGACTTTACTTGTGTAACTATTACAATTATGCTTTAAATTCGATGCTTTCATTAATGCTACCAACTTTATATTGCACATGCTTACTTCCGTAATAGATGTGATTATGCTACCACCCATAAACCACCCCTACAACCCCTGACAGATAGACTTTACTTGTGTAACTATTACAATTATGCTTTAAATTCGATGCTTTCATTAATGCTACCAACTTTATATTGCACATGCTTACTTCCGTAATAGATGTGATTATGCTACCACCCATAAACCACCCCTACAACCCCTGACAGATAGACTTTACTTGTGTAACTATTACAATTATGCTTTAAATTCGATGCTTTCATTAATGCTACCAACTTTATATAGCACATGCTTACTTCCGTAATAGATGTGATTATGCTACCACCCATAAACCACCCCTACAACCCCTGACAGATAGACTTTACTTGTGTAACTATTACAATTATGCTTTAAAATCGATGCTTTCATAAATGCTACCAACTTTATATTGCACATGCTTACTTCCGTAATAGATGTGATTATGCTACCACCCATAAACCACCCCTACAACCCCTGACAGATAGACTTTACTTGTGTAACTATTACAATTATGCTTTAAATTCGATGCTTTCATTAATGCTGCCAACTTTATATTGCACATGCTTACTTCCGTAATAGATGTGATTATGCTACCACCCATAAACCACCCCTACAACCCCTGACAGATAGACTTTACTTGTGTAACTATTATAATTATGCTTTAAATTCGATGCTTTCATTAATACTACCAACTTTATATTGCACATGCTTACTTCCGTAATAGATGTGATTATGCTACCACCCATAAACCACCCCTACAACCCCTGACAGATAGACTTTACTTGTGTAACTATTACAATTATGCTTTAAATTCGATGCTTTCATTAATGCTACCAACTTTATATTGCACATGCTTACTTCCGTAATAGATGTGATTATGCTACCACCCATAAACCACCCCTACAACCCCTGACAGATAGACTTTACTTGTGTAACTATTACAATTATGCTTTAAATTCGATGCTTTCATTAATGCTACCAACTTTATATTGCACATGCTTACTTCCGTAATAGATGTGATTATGCTACCACCCATAAACCACCCCTACAACCCCTGACAGATAGACTTTACTTGTGTAACTATTACAATTATGCTTTAAATTCGATGCTTTCATTAATGCTACCAACTTTATATTGCACATGCTTACTTCCGTAATAGATGTGATTACGCTACCACCCATAAACCAGCCCTACAACTCCTGACAGATAGACTTTACTTGTGTAACTATTACAATTATGCTTTAAATTCGATGCTTTCATTAATGCTACCAACTTTATATTGCACATGCTTACTTCCGTAATAGATGTGATTATGCTACCACCCATAAACCACCCCTACAACCCCTGACAGATAGACTTTACTTGTGTAACTATTACAATTATGCTTTAAATTCGATGCTTTCATTAATGCTACCAACTTTATATTGCACATGCTTACTTCCGTAATAGATGTGATTATGCTACCACCATAAACCACCCCTACAACCCCTGACAGATAGACTTTACTTGTGTAACTATTACAATTATGCTTTAAATTCGATGCTTTCATTAATGCTACCAACTTTATATTGCACATGCTTACTTCTGTAATAGATGTGATTATGCTACCACCCATAAACCACCCCTACAACCCCTGACAGATAGACTTTACTTGTGTAACTATTACAATTATGCTTTAAATTCGATGCTTTCATTAATGCTACCAACTTTATATTGCACATGCTTACTTCCGTAATAGATGTGATTATGCTACCACCCATAAACCACCCCTACAACCCCTGACAGATAGACTTTACTTGTGTAACTATTACAATTATGCTTTAAATTCGATGCTTTCATTAATGCTACCAACTTTATATTGCACATGCTTACTTCCGTAATAGATGTGATTATGCTACCACCCATAAACCACCCCTACAACCCCTGACAGATAAACTTTACTTGTATAACTATTACAATTATGCTTTAAATTCGATGCTTTCATTAATGCTACCAACTTTATATTGCACATGCTTACTTCCGTAATAGATGTGATTATGCTACCACCCATAAACCACCCCTACAACCCCTGACAGATAGACTTTACTTGTGTAACTATTACAATTATGCTTTAAATTCGATGCTTTCATTAATGCTACCAACTTTATATTGCACATGCTTACTTCCGTAATAGATGTGATTATGCTACCACCCATAAACCACCCCTACAAATCCTGACAGATAGACTTTACTTGTGTAACTATTACAATTATGCTTTAAATTCGATGCTTTCATTAATGCTACCAACTTTATATTGCACATGCTTACTTCCGTAATAGATGTGATTATGCAACCACCCATAAACCACCCCTACAACCCCTGACAGATAGACTTTACTTGTGTAACTATTACAATTATGCTTTAAATTCGATGCTTTCATTAATGCTACCAACTTTATATTGCACATGCTTACTTCCGTAATAGATGTGATTATGCTACCATTCATTAACCAGCCCTACAACCCCTGACAAATAGACTTTACTTGTGTAACTATTACAATTATGCTTTAAATTCGATGCTTTCATTAATGCTACCAACTTTATATAGCACATGCTTACTTCCGTAATAGATGTGATTATGCTACCACCCATAAACCACCCCTACAACCCCTGACAGATAGACTTTACTTGTGTAACTATTACAATTATGCTTTAAATTCGATGCTTTCATTAATGCTACCAACTTTATATTGCACATGCTTACTTCCGTAATAGATGTGATTATGCTACCACCCATAAACCACCCCTACAACCCCTGACAGATAGACTTTACTTGTGTAACTATTACAATTATGCTTTAAATTCGATGCTTTCAGTAATGCTACCAACTTTATATTGCACATGCTTACTTCCGTAATAGATGTGATTATGCTACCACCCATAAACCACCCCTACAACCCCTGACAGATAGACTTTACTTGTGTAACTATTACAATTATGCTTTAAATTCGATGCTTTCATTAATGCTACCAACTTTATATTGCACATGCTTACTTCTGTAATAGATGTGATTATGCTACCACTCATAAACCACCCCTACAACCCCTGACAGATAGACTTTACTTGTGTAACTATTACAATTATGCTTTAAATTCGATGCTTTCATTAATGCTACCAACTTTATATTGCACATGCTTACTTCCGTAATAGATGTGATTATGCTACCACCCATAAACCACCCCTACAACCCCTGACAGATAGACTTTACTTGTGTAACTATTACAATTATGCTTTAAATTCGATGCTTTCATTAATGCTACCAACTTTATATTGCACATGCTTACTTCCGTAATAGATGTGATTATGCTACCACCCATAAACCACCCCTACAACCCCTGACAGATAAACTTTACTTGTATAACTATTACAATTATGCTTTAAATTCGATGCTTTCATTAATGCTACCAACTTTATATTGCACATGCTTACTTCCGTAATAGATGTGATTATGCTACCACCCATAAACCACCCCTACAACCCCTGACAGATAGACTTTACTTGTGTAACTATTACAATTATGCTTTAAATTCGATGCTTTCATTAATGCTACCAACTTTATATTGCACATGCTTACTTCCGTAATAGATGTGATTATGCTACCACCCATAAACCACCCCTACAACCCCTGACAGATAGACTTTACTTGTGTAACTATTACAATTATGCTTTAAATTCGATGCTTTCATTAATGCTACCAACTTTATATTGCACATGCTTACTTCCGTAATAGATGTGATTATGCTACCACCCATAAACCACCCCTACAACCCCTGACAGATAGACTTTACTTGTGTAACTATTACAATTATGCTTTAAATTCGATGCTTTCATTAATGCTACCAACTTTATATTGCACATGCTTACTTCTGTAATAGATGTGATTATGCTACCACCCATAAACCACCCCTACAACCCCTGACACATAGACTTTACTTGTGTAACTATTACAATTATGCTTTAAATTCGATGCTTTCATTAATGCAACCAACTTTATATTGCACATGCTTACTTCCGTAATAGATGTGATTATGCTACCACCCATAAACCACCCCTACAACCCCTGACAGATAGACTTTACTTGTGTAACTATTACAATTATGCTTTAAATTCGATGCTTTCATTCATGCTACCAACTTTATATTGCACATGCTTACTTCCGTAATAGATGTGATTACGCTACCACCCATAAACCACCCCTACAACCCCTGACAGATAAACTTTACTTGTATAACTATTACAATTATGCTTTAAATTCGATGCTTTCATTAGTGCTACCAACTTTATATTGCACATGCTTACTTCCGTAATAGATGTGATTATGCTACCACCCATAAACCACCCCTACAACCCCTGACAGATAGACTTTACTTGTGTAACTATTACAATTATGCTTTAAATTCGATGCTTTCATTAATGCTACCAACTTTATATAGCACATGCTTACTTCCGTAATAGATGTGATTATGCTACCACCCATAAACCACCCCTACAACCCCTGACAGATAGACTTTACTTGTGTAACTATTACAATTATGCTTTAAAATCGATGCTTTCATAAATGCTACCAACTTTATATTGCACATGCTTACTTCCGTAATAGATGTGATTATGCTACCACCCATAAACCACCCCTACAACCCCTGACAGATAGACTTTACTTGTGTAACTATTACAATTATGCTTTAAATTCGATGCTTTCATTAATGCTGCCAACTTTATATTGCACATGCTTACTTCCGTAATAGATGTGATTATGCTACCACCCATAAACCACCCCTACAACCCCTGACAGATAGACTTTACTTGTGTAACTATTATAATTATGCTTTAAATTCGATGCTTTCATTAATACTACCAACTTTATATTGCACATGCTTACTTCCGTAATAGATGTGATTATGCTACCACCCATAAACCACCCCTACAACCCCTGACAGATAGACTTTACTTGTGTAACTATTACAATTATGCTTTAAATTCGATGCTTTCATTAATGCTACCAACTTTATATTGCACATGCTTACTTCCGTAATAGATGTGATTATGCTACCACCCATAAACCACCCCTACAACCCCTGACAGATAGACTTTACTTGTGTAACTATTACAATTATGCTTTAAATTCGATGCTTTCATTAATGCTACCAACTTTATATTGCACATGCTTACTTCCGTAATAGATGTGATTATGCTACCACCCATAAACCACCCCTACAACCCCTGACAGATAGACTTTACTTGTGTAACTATTACAATTATGCTTTAAATTCGATGCTTTCATTAATGCTACCAACTTTATATTGCACATGCTTACTTCCGTAATAGATGTGATTACGCTACCACCCATAAACCAGCCCTACAACTCCTGACAGATAGACTTTACTTGTGTAACTATTACAATTATGCTTTAAATTCGATGCTTTCATTAATGCTACCAACTTTATATTGCACATGCTTACTTCCGTCATAGATGTGATTATGCTACCACCCATAAACCACCCCTACAACCCCTGACAGATAGACTTTACTTGTGTAACTATTACAATTATGCTTTAAATTCGATGCTTTCATTAATGCTACCAACTTTATATTGCACATGCTTACTTCCGTAATAGATGTGATTATGCTACCACCCATAAACCACCCCTACAACCCCTGACAGATAGACTTTACTTGTGTAACTATTACAATTATGCTTTAAATTCGATGCTTTCATTAATGCTACCAACTTTATATTGCACATGCTTACTTCTGTAATAGATGTGATTATGCTACCACCCATAAACCACCCCTACAACCCCTGACAGATAGACTTTACTTGTGTAACTATTACAATTATGCTTTAAATTCGATGCTTTCATTAATGCTACCAACTTTATATTGCACATGCTTACTTCCGTAATAGATGTGATTATGCTACCACCCATAAACCACCCCTACAACCCCTGACAGATAGACTTTACTTGTGTAACTATTACAATTATGCTTTAAATTCGATGCTTTCATTAATGCTACCAACTTTATATTGCACATGCTTACTTCCGTAATAGATGTGATTATGCTACCACCCATAAACCACCCCTACAACCCCTGACAGATAGACTTTACTTGTGTAACTATTACAATTATGCTTTAAATTCGATGCTTTCATTAATGCTACCAACTTTATATAGCACATGCTTACTTCCGTAATAGATGTGATTATGCTACCACCCATAAACCACCCCTACAACCCCTGACAGATAGACTTTACTTGTGTAACTATTACAATTATGCTTTAAATTCGATGCTTTCATTAATGCTACCAACTTTATATTGCACATGCTTACTTCCGTAATAGATGTGATTATGCTACCACCCATAAACCACCCCTACAACCCCTGACAGATAGACTTTACTTGTGTAACTATTACAATTATGCTTTAAATTCGATGCTTTCATTAATGCTACCAACTTTATATTGCACATGCTTACTTCCGTAATAGATGTGATTATGCTACTACCCATAAACCACCCCTACAAATCCTGACAGATAGACTTTACTTGTGTAACTATTACAATTATGCTTTAAATTCGATGCTTTCATTAATGCTACCAACTTTATATTGCACATGCTTACTTCCGTAATAGATGTGATTATGCAACCACCCATAAACCACCCCTACAACCCCTGACAGATAGACTTTACTTGTGTAACTATTACAATTATGCTTTAAATTCGATGCTTTCATTAATGCTACCAACTTTATATTGCACATGCTTACTTCCGTAATAGATGTGATTATGCTACCATTCATAAACCAGCCCTACAACCCCTGACAAATAGACTTTACTTGTGTAACTATTACAATTATGCTTTAAATTCGATGCTTTCATTAATGCTACCAACTTTATATAGCACATGCTTACTTCCGTAATAGATGTGATTATGCTACCACCCATAAACCACCCCTACAACCCCTGACAGATAGACTTTACTTGTGTAACTATTACAATTATGCTTTAAATTCGATGCTTTCATTAATGCTACCAACTTTATATTGCACATGCTTACTTCCGTAATAGATGTGATTATGCTACCACCCATAAACCACCCCTACAACCCCTGACAGATAGACTTTACTTGTGTAACTATTACAATTATGCTTTAAATTCGATGCTTTCAGTAATGCTACCAACTTTATATTGCACATGCTTACTTCCGTAATAGATGTGATTATGCTACCACCCATAAACCACCCCTACAACCCCTGACAGATAGACTACTTGTGTAACTATTACAATTATGCTTTAAATTCGATGCTTTCATTAATGCTACCAACTTTATATTGCACATGCTTACTTCTGTAATAGATGTGATTATGCTACCACTCATAAACCACCCCTACAACCCCTGACAGATAGACTTTACTTGTGTAACTATTACAATTATGCTTTAAATTCGATGCTTTCATTAATGCTACCAACTTTATATTGCACATGCTTACTTCCGTAATAGATGTGATTATGCTACCACCCATAAACCACCCCTACAACCCCTGACAGATAGACTTTACTTGTGTAACTATTACAATTATGCTTTAAATTCGATGCTTTCATTAATGCTACCAACTTTATATTGCACATGCTTACTTCCGTAATAGATGTGATTATGCTACCACCCATAAACCACCCCTACAACCCCTGACAGATAAACTTTACTTGTATAACTATTACAATTATGCTTTAAATTCGATGCTTTCATTAATGCTACCAACTTTATATTGCACATGCTTACTTCCGTAATAGATGTGATTATGCTACCACCCATAAATCACCCCTACAACCCCTGACAGATAGACTTTACTTGTGTAACTATTACAATTATGCTTTAAATTCGATGCTTTCATTAATGCTACCAACTTTATATTGCACATGCTTACTTCCGTAATAGATGTGATTATGCTACCACCCATAAACCACCCCTACAACCCCTGACAGATAGACTTTACTTGTGTAACTATTACAATTATGCTTTAAATTCGATGCTTTCATTAATGCTACCAACTTTATATTGCACATGCTTACTTCCGTAATAGATGTGATTATGCTACCACCCATAAACCACCCCTACAACCCCTGACAGATAGACTTTACTTGTGTAACTATTACAATTATGCTTTAAATTCGATGCTTTCATTAATGCTACCAACTTTATATTGCACATGCTTACTTCTGTAATAGATGTGATTATGCTACCACCCATAAACCACCCCTACAACCCCTGACACATAGACTTTACTTGTGTAACTATTACAATTATGCTTTAAATTCGATGCTTTCATTAATGCAACCAACTTTATATTGCACATGCTTACTTCCGTAATAGATGTGATTATGCTACCACCCATAAACCACCCCTACAACCCCTGACAGATAGACTTTACTTGTGTAACTATTACAATTATGCTTTAAATTCGATGCTTTCATTCATGCTACCAACTTTATATTGCACATGCTTACTTCCGTAATAGATGTGATTATGCTACCACCCATAAACCACCCCTACAACCCCTGACAGATAAACTTTACTTGTATAACTATTACAATTATGCTTTAAATTCGATGCTTTCATTAGTGCTACCAACTTTATATTGCACATGCTTACTTCCGTAATAGATGTGATTATGCTACCACCCATAAACCACCCCTACAACTTCTGGCAGATAGACTTTACTTGTGTAACTATTACAATTATGCTTTAAATTCGATGCTTTCATTAATGCTACCAACTTTATATTGCACATGCTTACTTCCGTAATAGATGTGATTATGCTACCACCCATAAACCACCCCTACAACCCCTGACAGATAGACTTTACTTGTGTAACTATTACAATTATGCTTTAAATTCGATGCTTTCATTAATGCTACCAACTTTATATTGCACATGCTTACTTCCGTAATAGATGTGATTATGCTACTACCCATAAACCACCCCTACAACCCCTGACAGATAGACTTTACTTGTGTAACTATTATAATTATGCTTTAAATTCGATGCTTTCATTAATACTACCAACTTTATATTGCACATGCTTACTTCCGTAATAGATGTGATTATGCTACCACCCATAAACCACCCCTACAACCCCTGACAGATAGACTTTACTTGTGTAACTATTACAATTATGCTTTAAATTCGATGCTTTCATTAATGCTACCAACTTTATATTGCACATGCTTACTTCCGTAATAGATGTGATTATGCTACCACCCATAAACCACCCCTACAACCCCTGACAGATAGACTTTACTTGTGTAACTATTACAATTATGCTTTAAATTCGATGCTTTCATTAATGCTACCAACTTTATATAGCACATGCTTACTTCCGAAATAGATGTGATTATGCTACCACCCATAAACCACCCCTACAACCCCTGACAGATAGACTTTACTTGTGTAACTATTAAAATTATGCTTTAAATTCGATGCTTTCATTAATGCTACCAACTTTATATTGCACATGCTTACTTCCGTAATAGATGTGATTATGCTACCACCCATAAACCACCCCTACAACCCCTGACAGATAGACTTTACTTGTGTAACTATTACAATTATGCTTTAAATTCGATGCTTTCATTAATGCTACCAACTTTATATTGCACATGCTTACTTCCGTAATAGATGTGATTATGCTACCACCCATAAACCACCCCTACAACCCCTGACAGATAGACTTTACTTGTGTAACTATTATAATTATGCTTTAAATTCGATGCTTTCATTAATGCTGCCAACTTTATATTGCACATGCTTACTTCCGTAATAGATGTGATTATGCTACCACCCATAAACCACCCCTACAACCCCTGACAGATAGACTTTACTTGTGTAACTATTATAATTATGCTTTAAATTCGATGCTTTCATTAATACTACCAACTTTATATTGCACATGCTTACTTCCGTAATAGATGTGATTATGCTACCACCCATAAACCACCCCTACAACCCCTGACAGATAGACTTTACTTGTGTAACTATTACAATTATGCTTTAAATTCGATGCTTTCATTAATGCTACCAACTTTATATTGCACATGCTTACTTCCGTAATAGATGTGATTATGCTACCACCCATAAACCACCCCTACAACCCCTGACAGATAGACTTTACTTGTGTAACTATTATAATTATGCTTTAAATTCGATGCTTTCATTAATACTACCAACTTTATATTGCACATGCTTACTTCCGTAATAGATGTGATTATGCTACCACCCATAAACCACCCCTACAACCCCTGACAGATAGACTTTACTTGTGTAACTATTATAATTATGCTTTAAATTCGATGCTTTCATTAATACTACCAACTTTATATTGCACATGCTTACTTCCGTAATAGATGTGATTATGCTACCACCCATAAACCACCCCTACAACCCCTGACAGATAGACTTTACTTGTGTAACTATTACAATTATGCTTTAAATTCGATGCTTTCATTAATGCTACCAACTTTATATTGCACATGCTTACTTCCGTAATAGATGTGATTATGCTACCACCCATAAACCACCCCTACAACCCCTGACAGATAGACTTTACTTGTGTAACTATTACAATTATGCTTTAAATTCGATGCTTTCATTAATGCTACCAACTTTATATTGCACATGCTTACTTCCGTAATAGATGTGATTATGCTACCACCCATAAACCACCCCTACAACCCCTGACAGATAAACTTTACTTGTATAACTATTACAATTATGCTTTAAATTCGATGCTTTCATTAATGCTACCAACTTTATATTGCACATGCTTACTTCCGTAATAGATGTGATTATGCTACTACCCATAAACCACCCCTACAACCCCTGACAGATAGACTTTACTTGTGTAACTATTACAATTATGCTTTAAATTCGATGCTTTCATTAATGCTACCAACTTTATATTGCACATGCTTACTTCCGTAATAGATGTGATTATGCTACCACCCATAAACCACCCCTACAACCCCTGACAGATAGACTTTACTTGTGTAACTATTACAATTATGCTTTAAATTCGATGCTTTCATTAATGCTACCAACTTTATATTGCACATGCTTACTTCCGTAATAGATGTGATTATGCTACCACCCATAAACCACCCCTACAACCCCTGACAGATAGACTTTACTTGTGTAACTATTACAATTATGCTTTAAATTCGATGCTTTCATTAATGCTACCAACTTTATATTGCACATGCTTACTTCTGTAATAGATGTGATTATGCTACCACCCATAAACTACCCCTACAACCCCTGACACATAGACTTTACTTGTGTAACTATTACAATTATGCTTTAAATTCGATGCTTTCATTAATGCTACCAACTTTATATTGCACATGCTTACTTCCGTAATAGATGTGATTATGCTACCACCCATAAACCACCCCTACAACCCCTGACAGATAGACTTTACTTGTGTAACTATTACAATTATGCTTTAAATTCGATGCTTTCATTCATGCTACCAACTTTATATTGCACATGCTTACTTCCGTAATAGATGTGATTATGCTACCACCCATAAACCACCCCTACAACCCCTGACAGATAAACTTTACTTGTATAACTATTACAATTATGCTTTAAATTCGATGCTTTCATTAGTGCTACCAACTTTATATTGCACATGCTTACTTCCGTAATAGATGTGATTATGCTACCACCCATAAACCACCCCTACAACTTCTGGCAGATAGACTTTACTTGTGTAACTATTACAATTATGCTTTAAATTCGATGCTTTCATTAATGCTACCAACTTTATATTGCACATGCTTACTTCCGTAATAGATGTGATTATGCTACCACCCATAAACCACCCCTACAACCCCTGACAGATAGACTTTACTTGTGTAACTATTACAATTATGCTTTAATTTCGATGCTTTCATTAATGCTACCAACTTTATATTGCACATGCTTACTTCTGTAATAGATGTGATTATGCTACCACCCATAAACCACCCCTACAACCCCTGACAGATAGACTTTACTTGTGTAACTATTACAATTATGCTTTAAATTCGATGCTTTCATTAATGCTACCAACTTTATATTGCACATGCTTACTTCCGTAATAAATGTGATTATGCTACCACCCATAAACCACCCCTACAACCCCTGACTGATAGACATTGCTTGTGTAACTATTACAATTATGCTTTAAATTCCATGCTATCATTAATGCTACCAACTTTGTATTGCACATGCTTACTTCAATAATTGATAAGTAAGCATGTGTAATATAAAGTTGGTAGTATTAATTAAAGCACCGACTTTAAAGCATAATTGTAATAGTTACACAAGTAAAGTCTGTCTGTCAGGGGTTGTAGGGGTGGTTTATGGGTGGTAGCATAATCACATCAATTATTGAAGTAAGCATGTGAAATATAAAGTTGGTAGCATTAATTAAAGCACCGACTTTAAAGCATAATTGTAATATTTACACAAGTAAAGTCTGTCTGTCAGGGGTTGTAGGGGTGGTTTATGGGTGGTAGCATAATCACATCAATTATTGAAGTAAGCATGTGAAATATAAAGTTGGTAGCATTAATTAAAGCACCGACTTTAAAGCATAATTGTAATATTTACACAAGTAAAGTCTGTCTGTCAGGGGTTGTAGGGGTGGTTTATGGGTGGTAGCATAATCACATCAATTATTGAAGTAAGCATGTGAAATATAAAGTTGGTAGCATTAATTAAAGCACCGACTTTAAAGCATAATTGTAATAGTTACACAAGTAAAGTCTATCTGTCAGGGGTTGTAGGGGTGGTTTATGGGTGGTAGCATAATCACATCAATTATTGAAGTAAGCATGTGTAATATAAAGTTGGCAGTATTAATTAAAGCACCGACTTTAAAACATAATTGTAATAAGGTTTGTTCGAACCGTCCGTTCTAAGCAGTTCGCGAACTAGTGAGCCTGCGCATTTCACTTAAAAGCGTTCGTACCCCGTAGTTCTTAAATTCGAAATTCTGAGAACTATCAGTTCAGCGTTCGGACGTGTTGAATTTTAAATTCAAATTCTCATGGAACGGTTCTACCAGTTCTTGCTTGAGAGCAGGTATTTCAAATTCTGAGCATGCGCAATGAAAAGTATAGGAATTTTGTTTGAGATTTAGAAGCTTGAATGCTAGGAAATAATAGCTAGATTAATGTACTAGTTTCCTTCATTTTCTATTGTTATTTATTTTTCTTAAGGTAATTTTTTTGTGTAATGTCTGTTATTAATTTATTATCAATGTTGAATAATATTTTATTAGTATTTACACTCTAAAAACCATAATAAAATAAATGATGATTATATAGCAGAACTGCTGTTTAATAGAAGAGATAATTAATTTTTGTTTGTGTTTTTGTATAACAATATAATTATTATTATTATTATTATTATTATTATGAGAAATAAGCAGTGATGATTTATTTATTTTATTTATTTATTATTATTATTAATTATTGTTATTATTATTATTATTATTATTATTATTATTATTATTATTATTATTATTATTATTATTATTATTATTATTATTTTGAGCTAGTATGTTAAGGAATTTTAAATATTTAAAATAAAATTAGATTTTGTTGAAATAAAATAAAACTCTTTTTATTAAGAAACAAAAAAATAAATTGTATTCTACGCTACATAAATATAAAAAAAATCCATAAAATAATAAGCTTATACTCAATAACAAATTAAATTTGTTGTCCATTCTTTATACTCCTTTTGTGGGGTATGCACAATAATCACATCTGAAAATATAATATGTATTTATAATTACTTAATAACAATTTATTATTTTATTATGCATTCCTTCTCCATGACCACTCATTTTTAAAAATAATTTTAGGTTATACAAAAGTCAAAACAAAACCAGAGTGATTCTAGCGGCCAATTCTAGCGGCCACTTCTCTAACGCAACCTGTTGTGAACAAGCCTCACACAGTGCATTACCATGGCCTAACAGCTATATCAATGATAATTATTAAAGGTATTAACGAATAAATGACAATAAAATATACATAAACATAAAGTATTATTAAAGATAATACATATAAAAATTCCCGGACGCAAGTAAGTGATGAATTTATTCATTTTGATGATACTAACCCCAAAAAAATTTACAGGTTATGGTAGCAGATAATAAACAAATGTATTTATTCCCTATATATCTTAAGAGTGCCGCTTCGAAATTATTATAAATAAATAGTATGTATTATAACAAATATACTCATATATATTTTGTAATAGCACCACACGTAGGGCATTTGTAAATAATTAATAAAGTTTGCGTTATATCCTATGTGAATATATTTTTTCAGATTTCTCCTTTATAAGTCTGCGTGCCGCTTTGAAATTATTATAAATAAATAGTAGGTATTATAACAAATTATTAAATATATATTTCAATATAGCGCCCCCCGTAGAGGGGTATGAAAAAAATTCACGAACTTTTGTTACCTATATCATATACTTGTAATCTTAGATATTCCCTATATAAGCCCGCGTGCCGCCTTGAAATTATTATAAACAATTAGTATACATTATACAATTTTTTTTAATATAAAATATAGCGGCCCCCGCAGAAGGGTATGAGAAAAATTCATGAACATTTTGTTACCTATTATATACTTGTAATCTTACAGGTTCCCTACATGAAACCGCGTGCCGACTTGAAATTATTATAAACAAGTATTATATACTATAACAAATTATTAAATGTATATTTCAATATGGCGCCCCCCGTAGACGGGTATGAAAAAAATTCATGAACATTTTGTTACCTATATCATATACTTGTAATCCTACAGATTCCCTATATAAAACCGCGTGCCGCCTTGAAATTATTATAAACAAATAGTATACACTATAGCAAATTATTAAATGTATATTTCAATATAGCGCCCCCCGTAGAGGGGTATGAAAAAAATTCATGAACATTTTGTTGACTATTATATACTTGTAACCTTACAGATTCCCTACATAAAACCGCGTGCCGGCTTGAAATTATTATAAACAAATAGTGTACACTATAACAAATTATTAAATATATATTTCAATATAGCGCCCCCCGTAGAGGGGTATGAAAAAAATTCATGAACATTTTGTTACCTACTATATACTTGTAATCTTACAGGTTCCCTACATGAAACCGCGTGCCGACTTGAAATTATTATAAACAAGTATTATATACTATAACAAATTATTAAATGTATATTTCAATATGGCGCCCCCCGTAGACGGGTATGAAAAAAATTCATGAACATTTTGTTACCTATATCATATACTTGTAATCCTACAGATTCCCTATATAAAACCGCGTGCCGCCTCGAAATTATTATAAACAAATAGTAGACACTACAGCAAATTATTAAATATATATGTCAATATAGCGCCCCCCGTAGAAGGGTATGAGAGAAATTCATGATCAATTTGTTACCTATCATATATACTTAATCTTAGATATTCCGTACAAAGACCGCGTGCCGCCTTGAAATGACTATAAACAATGGGGTCATACCAAAAAGAAAAAATGTTGATTTTTCTTTCATAAATGAAAAATTTACCTTATATTATGCATATATACATCAAAAATATTTAATATTATTATACTTTTCATTAATGATTTTCTTTATAAAGATTCTGAGTTTGGTTTTGTGACGTCACAGTTTTGTACACAAATACACGATAGTGAGGCACACCCGTACTCGTGCTTTACTGTACATGAACAGATCTGTCACTTTTTTCTAACATAACCTTATATAACCAATATTTTGAAAGTAACGTCAACATCCTTGCAACAAGTTATTTTTTTTAAAAAAAGTAAGTACAAATAACGAAATTTTCTAAATAAAAATATAAATAAATACAATTTATGTTTGATTTAGATATTACAATGGTTGTACAATATTGTTCAGTGTCGTCCTACGAGAATAACTCGTTGAGATGTAAAAATAAAATTTTTGTTTGTATTCTTATGGCTCAAGATGTAGGGGAAAGATGGTATAAGGCAATAAATACTCCAGAAGTTTTGAAGATTACGTTTGGTTCCAAGCGTGGTTTCAAAAAACAATGACATAAACGTCAAAAGTAGTTCCATTTTTGCTCGGTCACTACGGCCGCAAAACTGTTACGTCATTCGAAATTTTATATAAACTTTAAAAAATTATTACTGTAAAACTAGAAACTCATATGTCATAAAATATATATTTTCGTAAGTAGTTTTAAATGTACTTTCAGGAAAAAAATAAATTGGAAAATGTGGTATGACCCCATTATTAGTATGCATTATTATATATTATTTAATATATATTTCATTCTAGCGTCCTTCGTAGAAGGGTATGAAAAAGATTCATGTACATAGTGTTACATATAAATTCAAATTATTACAAAAGGCTAAACGTTGGATCACAGATACTAGCGCGGTTTAAATACCTATTTAAAATAAATAAATTTTGAATACATACTATTTTAAATTTTATAAACATAACTGATAGCTTAATCATATGAGAATTAAATAGGTAATTTGACAAAATAAATCTTACAAATGTTAAACAATTTTTTTATCTGAATTTGTTTTAATTTATAATATGTACCTATCCTTACATATTTTCTAAATTTAAATATAAATTTCACAATAGGTACAAATAATAAATTTTACAAAAATTAAAAATATGTAATATTTGTATAGAGAGAACAATATAATTTTTAATTAAAATAAATATCAAAACATATATCTGTAAAGGTTAAATGAAAAAAGTAACCTTATTTGTATGTTTGTAATTATTTATTTAATAATACTTCACAAATACATATTTAAAAATATAACATATCAGTGTAAAGAAATAGTATAGTGGCTGAATAAATACGTAAGATGAACAATAGAGGGTCATCATGGTTTCCATCTGTACATTACATTATCAATTGTATATATTATACAGAATGCCCATTTTATCTGTTTTAAAGCCGTTACAAAAAATATCATTTTAAATTTAAATATCAATGTATAATGTATTGCATAAAGTTTTACTCTTGTAATATGTAAATCATACTTTATGCTACAGTGCCATCTGTGATACGAGATCTAACACAAAAATAAATTCTAACCTCTACAAATATTTGTATTGTGGTGAGGACGCTATTTTCAAATATATAGTAAATAATTTGCTATAATACACTCTATTTATTTGTAATAATTTAAAGAAGTCAGGTGGTCTTATATAGAATATATCTGAAATTATACATATAAGACGGACCACACACTCTTTATGATTTTTTTAAAAATACTATCTTACGGGAGGCATTATATGCAATGTAAAAAATTGTTCATGAATTTTTCTAATACCCTTCTGCGGGAGCCGCTATATTTTATATTAAAAAAAATTGTATAATGTATACTAATTGTTTATAATAATTTCAAGGCGGCACGCGGGCTTATATAGGGAATATCTAAGATTATAAGTATATGATATAGGTAACAAAAGTTCATGAATTTTTTTCATACCCCTCTACGAGGGGCGCTATATTGAAATATACATTTATTAATTTGTTATAGTGTATACTATTTGTTTATAATAATTTCAAGTCGGCACGCGGTTTTATGTAGGGAATCTGTAAGATTACAAGTATATAGTAGGTAACAAAATGTTCATGAATTTTTTTCATACCCCTCTCCGGGGGGCGCTATATTGAAATATATATTTAATAATTTGTTATAGTGTATACTATTTGTTTATAATAATATCAAGTCGGCACGCGGTTTTATGTAGGGAATCTGTAAGATTACAAGTATATGATATAGGTAGCATAATGTTCATGAATTTTTTTCATACCCCTCTACGGGGGCCGCAATATTGAAATATATATTTAATAATTTGTTATAATACCTACTATTTATTTATAATAATTTCAAAGCGGCACGCAGACTTATAAAGGAGAAATCTGAAAAAATATATTCACATAGGATATAACGCAAACTTTATTAATTATTTACAAATGCCCTACGGGTGGTGCTATTATAAAATATATATGAGTATAATTGTTATAATACATACTATTTATTTATAATAATTTCGAAGCGGCACTCTTAAGATATATAGGGAATAAATATATTTGTTTATTATCTGCTACCATAACCTGTAAATTTTTTTGAGGTTAGTATCATCAAAATGTATAAATTCATCACTTACTTGCGTCCGGGAATTTTTATATGCATTATCTTTAATAATACTTTAATTTAATGTATATTTTATTGCTATTTATTCGTTAATACCTTTAATAATTATCAGTGATATATCTGTCAGGCCATGGTAATGCACTGTGTGAGGCTTGTTCACAACAGGTTGCGTTAGAGAATTGGCCGCTAGAATCACTCTGGTATATATTTGAACTTTGATAAATGTATGTTACAAGATTAATCATTTTATAACTCTGTTTCTAATTTTTCTCTTTTACTTATATTGTGTTAATATTTCCAGAAGTCGATCGTCTGAAAGCTTTATTATACTTTAACGTCTTCTATTTATATCTACATTTCTAAACGACATTTCTTTCATCGTATTATCATCATTTAACTATTGTTAGGAAGATAGAAGTTCTCATGGATGTTTTCTTTATTTAGAAAACTATAAACCACCTCCTATATCGTAAGTATATTTAGTTATTAAATAGGATAAAGTGTTAGTCATATTAACAAGTTCACTGAGATATTTATTACTAAAGTTTTTTTGCTAGTGTTGCAATAAATAGCTAATACTTTGATATTAAAATATCTTATAATTTGAAAATTAATAAGTTTACATATACAATATTATCGCTCATTTGCTATAAACACAATGTTTGATCATTTTGTTTTATGTATTTATTAATTTTGATTTAAATTGTTATTCTTAGGACTCATATTTTATTGATGAATAAATAATTTTATAAATTTCATGTAATATACGTCTGTACATTGCACATAAAATGTGTCCTCTTTTCATATTGGAAAATTACACCATTGAAATTTCGCCATGTACATTTGTTTGAAACACGAAAAATACAACAATTATAAATTTCTAGGTTAAAAACAAAGGTTTCTGCATTAGTTTCTTACGGAATAGTGATTTTACTGACAAAAAAATATTTTGCAAAAGAAATTAAGTAGCTTTTGTTAAGAATTCGATCGTTTGTTTATTCAGTTATAGTTTAAAACCCTTGAAAAGGTAAAGTAAGAAAATTATTAGCAATTAATATGCTACGTATAAGTTAAAAACCGTATGTCGTTCCCTCACCCGCCTTTATATAAGTTAAGTGCAACACAAGCTGTGCAGCATATCGAAGTTCTAGGATAAAATCGAGACATATGTTCATTAAATTTTGTAGTGTATTTTTATTTAAATAATTATAAAAATAAATCTGGAGATAATGGGTTGGTCTACGTGCTACATACATATAATGATTTGCATAAGAGATTTACTCTTATGAGATTTCTCGACCTTTAAAGTTTAGCATAAATTTTCTTGGTAAGAAATACATATAAACATACAAACTACACTTTTCAGGTCTATTATTATTAATTAATATTAATTGAAAAAAACAATACCTGCTATAATTATAAATTGTATTTTATTTTGTAAGTCCAGCCGCCTTGGTAACGCTTGCTACGTTATTTAAAATCATATACATATAATATATACTACTACACTGAGTTTGCAATGTTAAATGTTTGTGCCGAATTGAAGATATGGACGTCATAACGAAACGCTAATAGAAAGGCGCGAAATTTAAACGTAAGAAAAAATATGTTTTCTGAAACTACAAAACTACATATGTACAGGGTGTCTCATTTTCGATGTTTTTTAAGGTATCTCAGGTAATATTAACGATAGATCAAAACCATTTGCACATTCCAGGGTCAACTTTTCCAGAAATATTTAATAGTCACCACAGGAATTTTCGATCTTCTTTTGTTTCTGAGCTACAGGCAAAAACTCGTTTTTCGCTCATTTTGAAAATGTATCATATCTTATTTATTATGATAGTAAAGAAAATTCGTTTTTACAAAAATTTTACCGTTTTCTAGATAGAATAAAATGGCGTAATTAGATTTTTTGAAAACTTAATAATTCTCGAGATATAATACAAACTTACGATTTTTTAAATGGAAACCTATGTTGAAAATAGTCTCGTCTTTTTGCATAATTTATACGCTTTTCAATGATATATAACAAGTTTACATTCTTTTGTTTTAAACATTAATAAAAGACGAATTATTAATTTATTGGGGTGAAAATATTGGAAATTATTAATAGTATTTAATAGTATTTGTTTCAGTTTTACTTATTTTTTCAATTTATTTACTTCAAAAACATATTAAACCGTTTTTTTCGGATTGTGTCAAAGCCAACTATAAAGTAGATAAATAGTAATTTAACTAACCCGAAAATAATTAGTTAAGAATAATTTTGAGAGCACAATTAATAGATATAGAATCAAAATAAACAAATGATGATCTGTAATACATTTTTTCATTTGTTTCTTAATAATTTCCATTATTTTCTCCCCAATAAATTAATAATTGCATAGTTACTTTTTTTCATTATGTGGTAGAATTTACACTAGAATTAGCGTCACGTTATGGCGCCCATCGGTTCAATTCGGCACAAAGCTGGACATTGTCGCCATGTTGGATGATCGGTCTAGCACGTATACCTATTAACTATTTTTTATTTAATTCTAAATATGAAATTGTCACTTTTAAGGAAATATTCCTGGCTGCTAAGAAATTTACCGCTTCTTGTGAGCGATGCAGATATATCTCTATCTCATATTCTTGAACGGATGTACAATACATTGGCAAGATTGGGGATTAGCAGTATATTAGTTAATAGGTGGTTTAGTAAATATCTTTCCTTGTCTATGTTTAAAATTGACCGCGAAAGTAGTAGTGGGAGATTTCCCTTTCTTCAAATTTTAGGCTCTTTAAAAGGCACAGATGAAAGAAATATAATTGTTATTAGTACTTGTTACGTCCTGTAAGTTGTACAGTGCATATTTTAAGGTTTTATTTTAAATTTGTTTTATCATGGTGATGTACTTCGCTGCTAACTTCAATCATTATAGCATTTCACGAAAGTCGACCGTTTTTACCTGACGCTATGAAATGTGCTCTTTCTTTCTTGTACTTACGACGAGGGGTAAACACCAGGCAAAAATGTGTACACCATAAATCCTTTCTATAGGATAAATCCTAAATACTCATAGAAATCCTTGTACATCCTCATTAAAATCCATATACATCCTATAAATCCTTATATATTCCTCTAAATCCTAGTAAATCATTGGAAATCCCACTACATCCTCCTACATCCTTAATTATTAATCATTTTTTTTTACTTCAATGGATTTACAAAATAATAATTCTTACGTCTGATGAACAACATATTACTTAATTTAATATAAGTTAAAAAAACAAAAATGCAACTAATAACAAATATAGCTCTCCTTAAGGCCCATTCATACTGTATAACATGTAGTAATTTATGTTATAAAACGAAGTTTTTTTTGTGACCCACAAAACCCCTTTTTCTTTAAATAAGTCTATAAGTAAAATATAGATACTTTTGACCATTTTATTTCAACTGAACTTTATTAAAATGTTGTTAAACATTGTTTTTAAGCGAGTTTTTAAGTGTGAATGTGTTATAATAGGTCTATTTTAGAACATTTTTTGATCTTTACCGCTCCCAAAGCGATAACATATAACATTGCTATAAACACAATATTTTGCCATTTGTTGAAATATCTGTAATATGTTATAAAACATGGTTTAACGTGTTATTCAGCATATGGACGGGCCTTTAGATAGGTAATTGTAAGAAAAAAAATCTGATGTGGCCAGCACATAACTTTTCGCCAGATATTTTACCTGGTTGTATGCATAAAACGAAAAATATTTTTAAATACAAATACATGGAATAAAATTTAGAAATATTTTTATACTCGTCATCTGTTTGCTCATATGGCTCTTTTTCGGATATTAAATTTATGGAACCATATAGTTTTGAAAATATTAGTGTCTGAAATCTTGTTGACACTTCCTATACCACTTTTCATTGTAGGTAACAGAATTGAACTTATTGACAAGGAGCTCGACAAGATTAGAGTTGTCTTTTTCATTACTTATCTACTTTCCTTCAATTCATCATCGTCTTCAACTTTTATTTCTGTATCATATGCAACACTTACAATACTTTTGTTAACAGAAGAATCAGTAGTAAAATGAATAGCTTTTTCCACATAGTTATTTCTGTTTCTTTAATTTAGAAATAGATTTGCTTACAGTTTAGTGGTATTACTGCGATTTGGAGTTAGTTTTAATTTATCCCTGGAATTTTGTCCTTCATCAGCATTTGTTAATTTTTTTTTCTGAATGATAAACCGCCGTAATCTAAAGTATCTGTATGTACTGATTTTTTTTTTCATTTTGTGATGTTCATCAAGTTACAAGGGCAGAATCTCGCACATTATCTGAATGCAAATCACTATTATATGTAAAACATTTTTATGTATTTTCATTATCAATGGATAAAGAATAAAGAACATTTGGCGTAAATCTGTACGCAATGCTTGGTACTGACTCTTTCTCAAAATCGTTAGATATCTATTATTTGCTGTTCTTGTGCATGTTCATACATAACTTCTGTGTTTTGTTTATTCTCTTCTAAAGCCATACCATAATCGTACTCAATATTGCGAAATAATTATTAGTGTATATGTACATAGTGACAGCGTGCAGGCTAGTCATATATGCAGAGCGCAAGCGCAACATACTCGATCATTCAATTTACTGCATTCCTTTTGGTGTCCAGTATACAAAAATGCAATATAATTTTTCGGTGACGTATAATTGACCTTGGACTTGATAATAGTAAATGTGGTTCCTTTTTAACATAAATTTTACGTTATCATATTTTGCGAAACTTACTTTCGTTGTCGTCATTGGTTCTTCAGGTGTCAGTTTAGCAGCATTTGAAGGACATTTAATTTCCACGATGGTATCATTACTAATTATTCCATCTGGACTAGCTGTAGCTAGTAGCAATCTTTTTTATCTACGAGTATGAATAGTCCACATTCTACTATTTTAACATTCATATTATCCTCTAAATCTTTAATAGCTAAAGGCTCCTTTTCAATCCCGTAATTAGTGTTTAAATTGCCATAAAATGAACTGTATAATATTTTTTTCACTGTATTAGCACAATTTGTAGTAATTCGCATTTTACAAATTTTCCCAAAGTTTGATGCGGTCAACCTTTTCAATCTTTCTGAGTGCCAGAGTTGATTATTTTTTTGTCCTATCGTTTGTTTTTCAATAGTTCATTTGTTTTATACAGATCATTTAAGAACAATTCTTTTTTCAAATTGTACATTTCAGGACACATTGTTTCTTCATACACAGAAGGTCCATATGGTCCATAATCTTTATCACTTGGAGCAAATAATTTGCGAGGTTTTATTACGTTTTTCTTTTTTTTTCTCTACTTTTTTTGATAAATTTTTCTTTGTAAATGTATCAAGACTACGTTTTGTTACATTTTTGTGAATATAGTAATGGTATTTGCTTTTCGTGTTATACGATAGTACGGCAGCAAAACAATGTGCGCGGTAAGGACCTCTTTTAGAAAAATGTATGCGTTTTCCTCCTACAAATTTTGCAATTACCGAATTGTAAGTTTCGCGAACGTTATTTGTCATATTAAAATATAGACTTTTTGTATAAAATACAATAGATATAAGTAGTACAGAAAAAAAAAATTTTTTACTATTAAAATAATTATAGTACGCCTTTATGAAGCAATGCGTGTATTATGTCTTTATTTAGAGAAAAAACGGAATAACTTGGCAACGCCGAGAAAAACTAACACAAAATTCATATGTGTGTATAGGTGAATAAAATAAAAATGAAAATATATAAAAATATATAGGTGTTCCATTTAATAAAAGAGAAGTACAGTTGAAGATTTTTAAATTGGCGATATTTCTGTACCTATTAATTTTAGAAAAATAGTGTAATGAAGAAAAATGTTGAGAATGAAAATGTACATCGATGAATACCAAGCTTATTGTCCGTTTGTTTCTTATGTACGAGTTAGAAGCAAAAGAAAATACACATTTAAGGCACGAAAAATAAAACAATAATTTATGTTTGATGTTTCTGACATATATGACAGATTTAACATTTCATTTGATTTAATTATTATTATTATTAGAATTTGTGATCATTTTCTACTCTAGATTGTCTTCCTATTATTCTAATAATAATTAAATCAAATGAAATGTCAAATATGTAAGATTTGTCAGAAACAGCAAACATAAATTATAGTCTTATTTTTCATGGCACTCTGCTAATTGCCTTAATTCGTGTATTTTCTTTTGCTGCTAACTCGTACATAAACAATTGTATATATATATATATATATATATATATATATATATATATATATATATATATATATATATATATATATAAAGTAAAGTGAAATGATGCAGTTCATGACGAAAGTGCAACGGAAGAAGTGATGTTTGTAAAAGTAGATACATGATACATCAGTGGAATAATTAAAGAATGATGTACCTTTATACGTATTGTTCCCGTAGCTAGCACTTCTAAAAATATATGACGCAAGTTAGCTAAAGAGAAACTACCAAATTACAAACCTCCACACCAAAAAATTGATAAACTGCAAGCTGTTATCATTTCTAGTTTAAGGAAAGATTCATAATATATTACAATATTATCACAGATGGCTTTGTAGTATAAATTTTGGTTTACATCATTTTTGTCTGTTGTTACACGGAGGTACATTCGACGTTAACATTATTTTGAGCGCTCGATTCTGAGCATGCACATAAACCAGGAAGTATCAGGAGTTAATGTTTTCCAAATACTTTAAATAAAATTGCATTTAATTACCAAATAAAATAAATATATTTAATCAAAAACCTACAGTACAAAAAATATATACATATGCTGATAATTCATATTCAGCAAAGAAATGTTAATAGCAAATTAATTTCACGGTATTTAAAAATAATTAAATATAAAAAGCTTAAAACAAATTATTGTTATAACAAAAGTGATCACCCATACATACGTTAACATTCCGGCAAAATAAAACAGAGCAAATGTCAAATTTCGACATTGTTGCCTTCTTCTAAAGACACATACAGGCTGTCCGGATTTCGTAGGCCATTATTGGGATTTCGGAAACTATGAGATATGACTTTGGTTAAATGGAACCCGTGGTGCGCTTTTGGGGGGGCCATCTTAAAAAAATACTGGAAAACTGAATTTGGTCGATATTTTCATTTCGAAATTACTTATCAGTAATCGAGAAAAATGTTTCAAATACAAAATTTAAATATTTTTATTGTCTATCCAATGGCGTACGAAAATAATTTTTCTATGGGTAAATTTTCGAGGTATCACTTATTTTTTTCTCTTTCGATTTACTACGTTTACATGCAGTTTTGAAAATGGTTTCAGTTTTCAGTCAAAATTATGCAAAACTGGTTACAAGCAGATTTCAGAACAAGTTTAAAAATTGATTTGAAATCAGTTTCGGCGCATGCGCATTTAGCTGATGTAAGTGACAGATCCTCTTCACTCCAAATACTTCGTTTTGCTATTATTCCAATTATTTTTTTATACTTCGTACCACTACGCACTAAAACTACACAACTGTCGGTATATTTGAAGGTTAGTAACACAAAGCGACAGAAACGTTATGTTCTGTACGCATGCGCAGTATCGGAACTGAATTTTAAGTGTTTACATGTGTAGTTTTGAAACTAGTTTTCAAGCCCAACCCATGAATTTTAGTTTTGGTTTGAGACAATTCAAAACCGTTTTGACACTGTATACATGGCGTTTTCAAAACAAAAAACGTTTTAAAAACGGTTTCAAAACTGCATGTAAACTCAATAATTGATCTAAGGGTTATTGGATTTTAAATTTATTTTACTCTTAAAATCTTAATTTATTTTTTGTCAGTAATTTCATTAGTTTTTTAAAATAGTATTTTATTTTAGATAAATAACTTATTTCGGTTAGATGTAATTTCAATGTTGAAATGTCGACGAAATTAAGTTTTTCGCTATATTCTAGTAACATATGAGAATTTTTGTCAAAACAAAAGCACATCTACAATGGCCACCCCTAGGCGCACTGTATGTCCCATTTAACCGAAGTCGTAACTTTCCGAGATCCCAATGGTGGCTTTCGAAATCCGGACACTCTGTATACCTTGTTCCACCTGCCCAATTCAGTATTGTAGAGAATAGGGCATAGTTTTGAACTTTCTGATTGGCTGAAATTGGAGACAAGAGACAAATTTATCCAATGTAATATCGGTTACTTCAAACTGGCGCTGATATGAGCGCTATCTGCTGAATTGGTTAAATGGAAAAGAGTATAATAATGGTGGGGAGGACAAAAATTATCATTAGAATTATTTATAATTTTGTATATTGGAAGCATATCGTTTGTAAGTCTGCTGCAATTTTCATTGAGAATTATAAATATGTATATATGTATTTTTTTTCTGTACAGACTCGCACAACATTAGTGATCTTAATACGTACGTAATGTGGTCACTGACAATAATATATTTATCTACTGGACGACTACTTTGATGGTGTTGCGTTAACAGAGCTTTGATATTTCTTAATGAATTTTGTGCAAATATATATATATATATATATATATATATATATATATATATATATATATATATATATATATATATATATATATATATATATATATATATATATAAGCAAACCTTGACATAAGCGTTTAACATGGGAAAACTGATGTTTGTGAATAAAAAGTGTCCGGCATAAAATTAAGCCATGATATTTAACATGATAATAGTACATTACCTCGTGTACCTTATTTAATATTAATTATATTATTATCATTTCGTAAATTAGAGAAAATTATAAATATCTGTCAATAACTATTTGTTTCAATATTTTATTACGTAATATCAAAATAACTGCAATTGTCATTGTAGGTCAATGGTTAGCATAGTTGACTGTGGACTGAGATGACGTTTAGAGGTTGGGGTTCGAATCTCCGTCAAGACAGTATTTTTACTATTTTTTTTTATTTATGAATTAATTGCGAATTATATTAAAGATATGTATTATATTAATATGGATATCAATGTTTTGATTATTGTAATCAATTCATTGTTATAACCAAGTACATAATATAAAATAATTGGTTTTAAACAATGACAAAAATTGATTACAATAATCAAAACATTGATATAATAAAAATGCATTATATTTTCTTCTAATCTTAATAAAACATGATTGAGATAAAATGAATCTGTGTATGTTTTGTGATTTATTGTAAAAGTAGGTGTTATAGTTTAAATTCTTATGCTTTTGTGTCACACTGATAATTACTACTTCCATTGAGATTAGTATTATATCATGATAGAAACTTATTCGTAACTATTTAACTAATTCATCCATATTAATATAATACATAATATACATACATACACATACATACATACATAAAATCACGCATTTCCCACTTAGCGGGTTAGCACAAACCCGAAAGAATAAAAATAACATCATCCAAAAAATAATCAGTCTGATTAAAGTCACCGATTTTCGGTAGTGAAATGCCGCAACCGGACCACAATAATAGTTACGAAACAATCATCCTTCGCCACATATTCCTGTCTAAGCACACTTCTTTCGCCTCGGCCACATTCATAATCACATTCTTCTCTTCCCACTCGCAAACTTTCTCTCTTTTAGTACCTTATCAATCACATCCATCCACTTACACACTGGACGGCCACGCAATCGAACACCCTCAATTTCACCAAGATATATACGCTTTACAAGCCGTTCACTCTTCATTCTCTCCACATGACCAAACCATCTCAACTGGCCCATTCTTACTCTCTTTACCTATTTACCTAAGTTATTGTCGGTATATATCCGAGGTTTATCTACACGTCGAAATAACATCTTAAAAAGACGTCAAAATATCGTCTAAAAACGACGTGGAACCAACGTCTTAAAATGACGTCTAAACAAGCCTTATAATGACGTCTAAACAACGTCTTAAAATAACGTCTAAACCACGTCTGAATATGAAGCTGGATCATTTATATTTTCTTGTTTAATTGTCATTGTCTATATTATTTCAAATGCAATTCATCAAAATGTATATAAAACATAAATGGCATTATCTTATTTGTACGTAATAACCTCAATATTTTATTTAGAAAATGTTCCCATACGTTTATAAAGAATTTACCTTGCATTGTTATTACATTTATTTTAAACGTGCAGAGACATCAGTTCTAAAATACTTGAATTACAACAGAAATGAGGAAGTAAATTTGTGAATTGTAAAGGCAAAATTACATACTGTATATCAACGTTTTTTTTTTCATGTATTTTGATGTATTTCATGCAATTTAAGGTATAATTATTGCAAATTAACCTTTAGAAATCAGTGCCATCTATTATTTGAATAGTAGTAACTACATTAGGAATGCGGAAGTAAATTCTAAAGATTAATATCTACGGCAAATCAACGTATTTTCAATGCATTTCATACAATTAAAAGTGAATTTGGTGTAAATAAGTTTTACAATACAGTGACATCTATTATACAAATTATAATGCAAACATTATTTTATAAATTAAGTTGAATTATGTTCATTCGGGCCGGGAAACATCACAATATCTGTCAAACAGAAACTCTAGTTCCAAACTTGCCGTTTTGGCGCGACTTATTCTAGCTGTCATTTTTGACGTATGTGTTTTGTGATTTCGTTTCATAAAGTTTCAACGTTTAGCATTCGTTATTATATAATATTGCATTATTTAATAATTATTGTTGTATTGCAATCATTATATTATTTACTTATTTCTGTTGAAATTAAACACAATGAAACAATATTGTGTATTTCAATGTTTAAAGGACTGTGTCCACGATGCTAGAAATCGATCCGAGTTCTCGGATATTGGCGACTAAAATTAACGTGAATCCCTCAAGCGGACGATATTTGCAACTCTTGAAAATGGTACTATTATTCAACTTTACAGTAAATATATATAGTGCATTGGTTTCCTTGCCGGTTTCTTGTTTGTCTTTTTGTTTTAAAGTACATATAAATTACTTTGCAAGTGAACTTGGTTTATTTGGCCTCTAGCGTGGTTTACACGTCGGGTAACCTTGTAAACTGAGTCTCCCTTCCTTGTTGCTTAAACTCGGCCTCTAGCGTGGTTGACACGTCGGGTAACCGTGTTTAAGACAATACTATCCATCTTGCTCCTGAAGATGCCCCATATGACTGCGGGCGAAACGTTGAGCTCTGACTCAAAATATGACACAGTCCATTCCCGGAAAACGAATATTTCTCATGACTCAGACTGTGGAAGCCTACGCAAAATTTTTTATTTGATGTATTCTTTATTTATTTATATAGTTTAAAAAACCGTATAACATTGCTTATAACCGCTAAATTGATAATATTATATTATTTTGACAGTCTAAAGATGACATTTGAATGAAAGCCGGAATAAGTCGCGCTCTCATCAGCGATTTTGGAACTAGAGTGCATGAATGATTTTTTTAAACGCAGTGAATCGTGCATAGGATTCTATATTTGATACACCTATTAAGAATTTTAATCCAGTAAAAAAGAAGCGTCCATGCACCAAATTTTCTAAAATATCGTGCATTGATGCTTCTTTTTAAACGCAGTGAATCGTGTACAGCGGCTAGGGCTAATATAAGAACTATGCACGTAATACGTTCACGACTCTGAGGGTATAAAAATTAAAACTAATGATTAGAAAATATTAGAATAGATATGTAAATTTATTATGTTTCAGGTATTGAAACCGGTTTACCACAAGTGTAAATTAAGATTATATACTTAATTTTACATATTCTACATAAATTTTCGTGTTTTCTGAAATAGTAATTTAACCAAAACATTTTTTTAGGTTATGGAAATCGTCAACGGACACCATAAGACAAAATATTTTCCGAATCTTATATCAAACAGTTTTAAAGGTTGAAAATGTTGTGATTTATTGTTTAAAGTCCAAGGAATCCGATTCTGTAGTCGAATTGACGATATTTGTACCCGTTGAGTTGTTATGAGCAATTGAAAATGAAGTTCCATTGCTGGAGAAATTCTTGTGGCTGGTACGCGAATATATTTGTGATTCCGTTTGTTACAAGTGTTTTCATTGTTGTTGATATCTGTAAGAAATGAATCGTGCAAGTGGACAGACATACAGACATTGCTTGACGTAATTCTGGAGTTGTTAAACTTGTGGAACAACTTGAACGACGATTGGCTGAAGACAGCGCGTGTATATAGATAGAGCCCTGCGGCCGAACAGATGGACAGACATCGCGCCCTAAATCTTTGATGGTAGGGTAAATTGTTTTCTTATCAAGTTCACGCCGTCCATCCAACTCGTGTTTTATCCTTCACATCCTGTGTCAATTGTTTATGGATATTATCCTGTTTTGAATAAACGATTATTCCTGTGAAATTGTACATTTGATTATTTTTAAATCCTTCCAGAAATCCTGAAATTCCAACGAGTTAGTGACGGTAAGTGTCAATAGATTTAAACAATTTATCATTGAATATCTCGAAAACTAATCGAGATAGCGACCTGGGGATTGCAAATTTAGATTCAGCACACTTCTTTATATATGTGTACATAGTTTCTTTCATATATAACCCAATAAAAACATCACTTGACGTCTTGAGAAGAAGATATTTTAGCTGGCCATACCGTACGATATTCAAGATTTGTCAATAAAATATATCAAACATATTTATTTAAATTCAAATGTATTATTTCAAACTGGCACTATTTTGTCTCGCGTACTACTCCGCGCCCAATAACAGCCGTCCGTAGTAATTCAACTGTTATCAACAAACTATGGAGAGAAAAGTTATTGTTAGTGATTTTGTGAATATTAAGTGAAAATTTATATAAAAACCGTTTTGGTCATTTTTTGACCTTGACAGTTTTTGCCGATTTCCTCGCTTCCTAAAGACTTTTTCGTGACAAAAGATATACCATTGGTTTCCTGAAGTTTTCTCTATAACTTTAGTATAAATTTATTGCATAAATTTTACTTGTATGGAATTAATTTTAATGTTGGAGAGTGGGACAATTTTACGAATTTAGGTTATCTGTCAAAGATTTAGCGTAACAACTCGAGCAGTTCGTCTGGTAAAGTCTCCGTAAATATGATATTTAAAAGGACAGTAAGTACATTATTTATTAATATAAATATTTAATAGTGTTTTACATTTAAAGTTTTGTACATACATATCCGGTTTTATTCAGTGATTATATGGGAAGAACAAAAAGTGTGTGAAACGCTTTGCGCGGCCAATGTTTACAAACAGTTCCAATGATGGATACCTTTTATATCTCAAATTATTGTCGGAAAATGTTTAATTTATTTCACAAATTAAAAGGCTCAAATAGTAATTATGGAAGTACATAAACACAGAAATTATAAATTTTCTAATTCGCTAGTTTAATTTAATATTAATTTATAAGTTAATAAATAATTAAAATTCAATTCTAATTCTTTCCGTATGAGTCTGTTACAGATACAAACCCATTGTCTAATAATCTTGTTCCAAATGTTTAAGGTACGACGGAATTGTTTCTTTTTCTTCCTCGGCATTTTCAGGGTTTTCATTATCAGCAGGATCATTTATATTTTCTTGTTTAATTGTTATTGTCTGTATTATTTCAAATGCAATTCATCAAAATGTAAATAAAACATAAATGATATTTTCTTATTTGTACGTAATAACCTCAATATTTTAGCGAGAAAATGTTCCCATACGTTTATTAAGAATTTACCCTGCATTGTTATTACATTTATTTTAAACGTGAAGAGACATCAGTTATAAAATATTTGAACTACAATAGGAATGAGGAAGTAAATTTGTGAATTGTAAAGGTAAATTTACATACTGTATATCAACGTTTTTTCCATGTATTTTGATGTATTTCATGCAATTTAAGGTATAATTATTGTAAATTAATCTTTAGAAATCAGTGCCATCTATTATTTGAATAGTAGTAACTACATTAGGAATGCAGGGGTGAATTCTAAAGGTGAACATACATCCAACATATCAACGCATTTTCAATGTATTTCATACAATTAAAAATGAATTTGGTGTGAATAAGCTTTATAATACAGTGACACCTTTTATACAAATTATAATGCAAACATTCTATAAATTAAGTTGAATTATATTCATTACTAATCAAATTTAAGTTATGAAATATATGTTATGAGTGTTATAATACAAATGTAACCTATTTAATTATTTTCTTGTGCTATTTATTATTGCGTCGAATATATCCAGCAATGCTTCAGTAACAATTCGTTTGAAAGTTTCATCTTTTATAAAGTATTCTATTGATGTTTCTGCATTACCAAACATCATTTTTTCCATTGCACTGTCGCCGAGTACGACTTCGTTTAATTTTTCTTTTGGAAGACATATCAGAAGATGTGGTGAGATCAAAACGTCAGTGTTTTGTGAAGGATACGTTAATATATTTGTGATTTCGTTTGCTACAAGTGTTGTTTATTGTTGTGGACAGTTGTACTGTGCAGACGGGCGGACAAACAGACATTGTTGTGGTGATCATGGAGCTGTTGAACTTGCATTTCTCGGTGACAACACGATGTAAAGATAGAACAACAGTATCTCCCGTCTATATTTACAAATATTAAATTTTGGGTACATGTGTAGAAAATTACGTACATTCCAAAGATAAAAATACGTCGACTTTGTGTCTTTACCCAATTTAAGGTGTAACATCATTTCCGGCTAAACCATCAATTTTAGAACAAAATTGCAAATGACAAAAATTGTATAGAATCTAAAGTTATGTACGATGCAAAGATATATTTTCTCCTATTTGACTTAGTTTTGGGTGTGGAAAATTTACACTTTTCTTTTTTAATAATTGAGAAGCCAAATTTTAAGTATATACGCAGATAAATATGTAGATTCCAAAATAGGTATCAAAAATTTGTATCTCCACCCATTTTAGGGTGTGATATCGTTATCTTGTAAACTATCAACTTTACGCAAAAATGTCATAACAAAATTTATAGACAATCAAAACCTGTGTAAGATACATCCAAAATTTGTTTAGATTTGGAGCTCCAAATTGAAGTTGTATAATTTTATCAGCTACTGAAACTTTTATTTCAACTCTTAAATTCGACCCCAAGGATTTCGAATCCGGCGTCCTAATTGGGATTTGACACTTAGATCTTACGTAATTCGCATTTTTAAATAATTAATTAAAATATAAAATTTCAATTCTTTAAGTCCGTTAGTTTAGAAAATATTTTAACAATGTCGATTTTATTCAAGTAAAGTACCCCTTCTGTACCCTCCAGAGATTAGGTAATTTTTATACGAATGCAGTGTTAAATAATTACCTTGGATATAAAATTTCAAATTTTTAGCTCTGTTAGTTTAGGAAATATTTTTAAAAAAGTCAAATTTTTTTCAAGTAAAGTACCCCTTCTGTACTTCCCAGAGATTTGGTAATTTTTATATTAGTGCATTGTTAAATATATACTTTGGATATAAAATTTCAAATTTCTAACTCTGTTAGTTTAGGAAATATATAAAAAGTCGAATTTTTGATCGTGCATAGATGCTACCTGAAAGTATCCAGTAAGGGGTGTTTACATGAAAAAATTTCAGATATATTTAATTATTTTCTCTACTATAAGAGAAAAAAAATTAAAACTTTATGTGAGTTAAGCAACAATGCATTCATAAAAAATTTACCAAAATTCTGGCGTACCCGGTAAGGGGTGTTTACACAATAAAGTTTGAGATATATCTAATTATTTCCTGTACTATAGGACATACAAATTTAAAACTTTTTATCTGTTAGTTGGCTGACAATGCATTCAAAAAAAATTCTGGGGTAGCACCTGTCGGAAAAAGTGTGCCCATCATTTCTCTAGAAGTCCTGCATAGATGCTACTTTCAATATACCTAATGGGAATTTTAATCCAGTAAAAAAGAAGCATCCATACACCAAATTTTCTAAAATATCGTGCATAAATGCTTTTTTAAAACGCAGTGAATCGTGCATAGGATCCTATATTTGATATACCTATTAGGAATTTTAATCCAGTAAAAAAGAAGCATCCATGCACCAAATTTTCTAAAATATCGTGCATGCTTTATTTTAAACGCAATGAATCCTGCATAGGATCCTATATTTGATATACCTATTAGGAATTTTAATCCAGTAAAAATGAAGCATCCATGCACCAAATTTTCTAAAATATCGTGCATGGATGCTTTTTTTAAACGCAGTGAATCGTGCATAGGATCCTATATTTGATTTGCCTATTAAGAATTTTAATCCATGCAAAAATTATAGCGTGCCTAGATGCTACCTAAAAAAAAGCATCCATACACGGTTTAAAAGAATTTCCGAGTGCTCTTTGCATTCCTGTTATCCTGGTTCCATCAAAAATTTTCAACAAAATTGGTGCTACTTTAAGAATGCTTCATCCATGCACATTAAAAAATTTTTGACCGTGCATAGATGCTACTTTCAGGTAGAATCTATGCATCTTTTTCAATTCGTGTTTGTTATAATTTACCTGTCATGTATGTTACCCGCAATTTTTATATGAAGGCATTTTTAAATAATTAATTAAAATATAAAATTTTAAATCTTTAAGTCCGTTAGTTTAGGAAATATTTAAAAAAAAAGTCGAATTTTTTTCAAATAAAGTAGCCCTTCTGTATCCCCCAGAGATTTGGTAATTTTTATACGAATGCAATATTAAATAATTACCTTGCATATGAAATTTCAAATTCATTCATAAAAAATTTACCAAAATTCTGGCGTACCCGGTAAGGGGTGTTTACACAATAAAATTTGAGATATATCTAATTATTTCCTGTACTACAGGACATACAAATTTAAAACTTTTTATCTGTTAGTTGGCTGACAATGCATTAAAAAAATTCTAGGGTAGCACCTGTCGGAAAAAGTGTGCCCATCATTTCTCTAGAAGTCGTGCATAGATGCTACTTTCAATATACCTAATGGGAATTTTAATCCCGTAAAAAAGAAGCATCCATACACCAAATTTTCTAAAATATCGTGCATAAATGTTCTTTTAAATGAAGTGAATCGTACATAGGATCTTATATTTGATATGCCTATTAAGAATTTTAATCCATGCAAAAATTATAGCGTGCCTAGATGCTACCTAAAAGAAGCATCCATGCACGGTTTAAAAGAATTTCCGAGTGCTCTTTGCATTCCTGTTATCCTGATTCCATCAAAAATTTTCAACAAAATTGGTGCTACTTTAAGAATGCTTCATCCATGTACATTAAAAAAATTTTGACCGTTCATAGATGCTAATTTGATGTAGAATCTATGCATCTTTTTCAATTTCGACTGGGAAATTTTTTTGAGTTAGACATGGCAACTCTTAAATTCGACCCCAAGGATTTCGAATCCGTCGTCCTAATTGGGATTTTGCGCTTAGATCTTACGTAATTCGTGTTTGTTATAATTTACCTGTCATGTATGCTACCCGCAATTTTTATATGAAGGCATTTTTAAATAATTAATTAAAATATAAAATTTTAAATCTTTAAGTCCGTTAGTTTAGGAAATATTTTTAAATAAGTCGAATTTTTTTCAAATAAAGTAGCTTTTCTGTATCCCCCAGAGATTTGGTAATTTTTATACGAATGCAATATTAAATAATTACCTTGCATATGAAATTTTAAATTTTTAACTATTAGTTCTGGAAATATTTTAAAAAGTCGAATTTTTTTCAAATAAAGTACCCCTTCTGTACTTTCCAAAGATTTGGTAATTTTTATATTAATGCATTGTTAAATATATACTTTGGATATAAAATTTCAAATTTCCAACTCTGTTAGTTTAGGAAATATATAAAAAGTCGAATTTTTGATCGTGCATAGATGCTACCTGAAAGTATCCAGTAGGCGTGTTTACATGAAAAAATTTCAGATATATTTAATTATTTCCTGTACTATAAGAGAAAAAAAATTAAAACTTCATGTGAGTCAAGTAACAATGCATTCATAAAAAAATTACCAAAATTCTGGTGTACCCGGTAAGGGGTGTTTACACAATAAAATTTGAAATACTCGTATATCTAATTATTTCCTGTACTATAGGACATACAAATTTAAATCTTTGTATCTATGTTAGCTGGCTGACAATGCATTCAAAAAAAAATTCTAAGGTAGCACCTGTCGGAAAAAGTGTGCCCATCATTTCTCTAGAAGTCCTGCATAGATGCTACTTTCAATATACCTAATGGGTATTTTAATCCAGTAAAAAAGAAGCATCCATACACCAAATTTTCTAAAATATCGTGCATAAATGCTTTTTTTTAAACGCAGTGAATCGTGCATAGGATCCTATATTTGATATACATATTAAGAATTTTAATCCAGTAAAAAAGAAGCATCCATGCACCAAATTTTCTAAAATATCGTGCATGGATGCTTATACCAAATTTTCTAAAATATCGTGCATGGATGCTTTTTTTTAAAGGCAGTGAATCGTGCATAGGATCCTATATTTGATATACCTATTAGGAATTTTAATCCAGTAAAAAAGAAGCATCCATGCACCAAATTTTCTAAAATATCGTGCATGGATGCTTATACCAAATTTTCTAAAATATCGTGCATGGATGCTTTTTTTTAAAGGCAGTGAATCGTGCATAGGATCCTATATTTGATATACCTATTAGGAATTTTAATCCAGTAAAAAAGAAGCATCCATGCACCAAATTTTCTAAAATATCGTGCATGGATGCTTTTTTAAACGCAGTGGATCGTGCATAGGATCCTATATTTGATATACCTATTAAGAATTTTAATCCAGTAAAAAAGAAGCATTCATGCACCAAATTTTCTAAAATATCGTGCATGGATGCTTTTTTTACACGCAGTGAATCGTGCATAGGATCCTATATTTGATATACCTATTAGGAATTTTAATCCAGTAAAAAAGATGCATTTATGCACCAAATTTTCTAAAATATCGTGCATGGATGCTTTTTTTAAACGCAGTGAATCGTGCATAGGATCCTATATTTGATATGACTATTAGGAATTTTAATCCAGTAAAAAAGAAGCATCCATGCACCAACTTTTCTAAAATATCGTGCATGGATGCTTTTACCAAATTTTCTAAAATATCGTGCATAGATGCTTTTTTAAACGCAGTGAATTGTGTATAGGATCCTATATTTGATATACCTATTAACAATTTTAATCCAGTAAAAAAAAAGCATCCATGGACCAAATTTTCTAAAATAACGTGCATGGATGCTTTTTTTAAAACGCAGTAAATCGTGCATAGGATCCTATATATGATATACCTATTAGGAATTTTAATCCAGTAAGAAAGAAGCATCCATGCACCAAATTTTCTAAAATATCGTGCATGGATGCTTTTTTTAAACGCAGTGAATCGTGCATAGGATCCTATATTTGATATACCTATTAAGCCTATACTACACGGTCATAAGTTTACATGTATTTCTACAACTTCGCATTGAACCATACGATTTTCATACTTTACACAATCACATTCTTTATAAAATTGTATTGTTCAATGCGAAGTTGTAGAAAATTTCAAATTAGAACATGTTGTAAATATCAAGGTCATTTGCATCATATTTTGGGGATTTCTAGGGAGTTTGTTTATCAAGGTTTGAAAATTTTATACACGTGACTAAATGTTGCTGGCACTGTGGTGTCGGACATAGTGATACAGATGGTGTTACTCGAACACATTTTGTTTATTGTTTCCGAGTTTTTAAATTAATTTAAACATTATTAACAAGCCACAATGTTGACGAAAGAAAATACGACAGTTTTAATAACATTATATGAACAATATCCAAATCTGTATCAAGTTCGTAATCCGAATTATAAAAGCAAAACAAAGAGAAGGTTATGTCTTCAAAAGATTTCCGATGACTTAAATAGTCAGTGTACAATGGAGACGACGGCTGATATTATATCAAAAAAAATAAATGGTTTGAGAACAACATTTACACAAGAAGGAAATAAAATAAAAAAATCTAAGGCTAGTGGAGTAAGTACAGACGATATCTACCAGCCAAGCTGGTGGTGTTTCGAACTTCTACTGTTCCTTTGGGATTCCTCTGCCATAAGTCCAGGAGAATCAAATTTAAATGTAGAGGTAAGCGACATAACGAGCAAATCGCTTGAATTCTAATTAATATGTGATTTTGATATCTTTATAAACCAGGAAACAAATGAAACAGAAGTCCAAGAAACTCAAGAAGAATTTGAGTCACAGCAACCTCAGGCTGAAATAGTATTATTTGACGATAATATATCATTACCATCGTTACTGAGCTTAAAACCTACATATTATGAGCAAAAGATTAAGGTAAGGACAATAATATTTTTTGCTGACTGAAATGATAAGATTAATTCATTAACATTTAAGACTCATTGAATTGTCATCAACATTATATTAGACATATTATTTTTTTATTCCAGGAAAAAGAAGAGGCCCTTCGAGAACCGCCAAAAAAAAAAGAATAAAAATTCATCCGAAAATGACTTTTTCAAAAATGTGAATGAGGCACTTACAACAATTTGTAGCAAAGAAGCAGAGCATGATCACATTCATACATTTGCACAACATCTAGAATCAGAATTAAGACTCATTAAGGACAAGAATAAACTAAAACAATTGAAAGCCAAAATATCGCAATTAATATTCGACGCTGAAGAAGACTGAACATTTTGTTTTATATACATATATATATATATATATATATATATATATATATATATATATATATATATATATATATATATATATACATATATATATATATATATATATATATATATATATATATATATATATATATATATGTAATTTTTAATTGCTGATTGCACCAATGTCAGTTAAATTTTAAACTTTGACAGCAATGTCACTAAACTAATTTAACTGTTCATCTTGAATCTCTATTTTACATTTAACCAGAGAGTTTAAATTTTAACTAGTTGTGCAACAGTATATAATGGAAAAGAAAGTTCCTATTTTTTTTTATTAGTGTAGTGCGCCTTGAAAGGACATGGTAGATTATAAACGAGTAAAGAAAATCTAATTTCTTGAATATGCTGATTTTTTTGTAACAATATTTTTAAACAAATAAGCATGATAACAATTCATCGCAACTGCAAGTAAATAAACAATTATGCGAAATGAACCAATCATACGAACTTTTCCGTGTTTGACGAAATGTGTTTCCAAATGGAAAAGTGTTGCTAATTAGAAAAGCACATTAGTTTATTAACAAGTGCGTAAAGTATGCGATTTCCGCGAGGCGATTTTCAGCACGGGCCGAGCGGCCCGAGGCTTGCCGAGGGCTGCAGCTCAGCCGAGCACTAATCGCTGCGCATGTGATACACACGATATATTTTATCCAACTTGCCCAAAAAATGACCTTTGAGTGCCTGTTTTACGTACGCAATAGTGGTTCATTTCTTAAAAGTGCGAACAGATCGTACGCACACTTTTATTTTGCGCACGGCCTGTCGCACTGTTATAAAACGAACCACAGCACACGCAAAACAAGCAACTATGACAAAAAAGTACTTTTCTTTACTGTTTGCTATTGAGAAAAAAATGTTCTTCTCCATGAAGTACAAGAAAAACATATCATTTTGTAATCATAACGTAATATGTACTTTTTTGCGTGTACTTAATGGAAAAAAAATCGTAATGTAAATCAGTAATGAGAAGTACAACTTTTCCACTTAGCAACAATTTTCTTCTTGACAACACATGTCTTCTTAGAAACATAATACACCTTTCATTTGATTGATGATCAATTTTAAAACATTTTTTTATTTACTAGTCGTTCCGATGTTTCGTTATCATACTTACCTGATTAAAAATATCTTATAGGCAATTTTAAATTTATTTTTATCCATAACTACACGAAAAAATTGTATGTTCAGCGCGTAAGAAAAGTGGATCTTTTCTTTAGTTGTTAAACAATCTGCTATTATGGAAAAATATACAATATTTAATTTTGTGATCATAATGTAATACTTTTTTGTTAGTATAGTGCGTTTTGAAAGAAAAACACTTAATTTTGTGAACATTATGTAATTTTTATTGTATAATTACAATTAAAATAATTTCATAAAACAAAAGCTACATATCTTTTAAGACACCATCCTGCAAAAATTCTTCTCTTATTGCAATTGCTGTTGCAGATGCTCGGTTTCCAGTTTGTTGAGGTAACCGTGTATGAAATGAATTTATATCTTCCTCAATTTGGTTTTTATAGAATGACGATTCTGCTAATAAAAAATTATGCAATGTGCAACTAGCTAAAGTAATATATTTAACTTTTTCTGCATCTAAATTTATTGTAGTCAGAAAAACTCTGAATCTATTTGATAATATCCCGAAAGCATTTTCAATAACTCTACGAGCACGGCTCACTCTGTAATTATAAATTTTTTGTTCGTATGTCAAATTCCGGATTGGATATGGTTTCATGATATAATTTTTCAGCGGAAACGCAGCGTCTGCTACTAATACATATGGAACAGGCAAATTTCGCTCTGACAAAGGTTTTTCTAATGGAACATTTAGTTTCTTAGATTCCAGAGCTCGATATAAACTGCTCTGTATAAAAACTCCCCCATCCGAAACTCTTCCATTAGCACCGACGTCAACATATAAAAATCGATAATTTGCATCAGCGACTGCTAGCAATACTATGCTGTGAAACCCTTTATAATTAAAGTATGTGGAACCCTCATTTCTCGGTGCCCGAAACGCAATATGCTTGCCGTCAATTGATCCGAGAGTATTTGGGATGTTCCAATGCTTTTCGAAATCAGCAGCAATTTCTTACCAATCTTCTACAGTACACGGAACCTGAAAATAATAATCGAACGATTTTATTGTTATTTGAATTCAAAATATTAAAACAACTTACCTTCATGTATTCCTCCTTTAAACAAAGATATATTTGTTTGCACACTTCTGGAAAAAAGAGGGAAATAGTCGACTCATGTATTCTTGAGGAGTACATCAAATTTCGAAATGATTCCCCTGTTGCTAAGAATCTTAATGTTATCATCAATTTATATTTTACTGGTATACATTCTCGTATCTTGTTTACTAATTTTGTCTTCTAATTTATACAAAAGTTTGCAAAATGACGTGTTTGTCATCCTTAAATAATTTTTGTAACGTGGTGGATCTTCAGTTAATAGTTCATTTTCAACAAAATTTAAAATTCCTTTTTCATGTCGTCTACCAATCCATGGTTTCACCCAGTGCCTACGTGTTCTTTTCCTTTTGAAGAAATATTTTTTCGCAGACAATCCCACAAGCAATATTGTTACAATTTTTCTTTTTTTGATGTGATTAATCATTTTTCCTACAAGCAGCAGCAGCAGCAGCATAGAATAGTATATTATGTTATTAGGAGTAGAAAGCGGTCTTTTTGTGTTGAACCCAGCTAATGCGGCCGAGGCGCTAGCCGAGGCTAGGCAAGCTGGGTGAAACACAAAAAGGGCGTTCTACTCCGAATGACATATACTATTTTTTCTTCAAGCGTTTCAAAGAATAATTTGACATTTTTTTGGAATTTTTTAATTGTAGTGTTTGCAATTTCAGCCAAAGCTGGCTGTGTACACTACAAAACAAAAACGACACAACTGTCAAATAACAATTTTCAATATAATATGTGTTGCTGTGACAACTGCCGCCGCCAGCGGTAAACTAAAACACTAACATTTTTTTTACTAGTACAACAATATCAACATTTTTGTACTAGTAAGACAATGAACTTCTTCTATAGTGTGTGTAGAGGAGCATAATATGAATATTATAATACGCTTGAAGAAAAACATATTTATTTCGTATATTATGTTAGATATACAAAAAATAATACTAACCTTCAACGTCAACAAACGTGAAATACACTTAAAAATAAAACGTATTCAAAACACTTACCAACATCTAAAATTAAAATATGTTAACTATGTTGGCAATATGTTAAAATATTTAAAAAAATATTTATGATGGTGTAAAACGAACAACATTTGATGTAAAATATGTTATAGAAATTTGTTAAGAAATACATGTAAACTTATGACCGTGTAATATAGGCTTTAGGAATTTTAATCCAGTAAAAAAGAAGTATCCATGCACCAAATTTTCTAAAATACTGTGCATGGATGCTTTTTTTAAAACGCAGTGAATCGTGCATAGGATCCTATATTTGATATACCTATTAAGAATTTTAATCCAGTAAAAAAGATTCATCCATGCACCAAATTTTCTAAAAAATCCTGCATAAATGATTTTTTTTAAACGCAGTGAATCGTGCATAGGATCCTGTATTTAATATACCTATTAAGAATTTTAATCTAGTAAAAAAGAAGCATCCATGCACCAAATTTTTTAAAAAATCGTGCATGAATGATTTTTTTAAACACAGTGAATCATGCATAGGATCCTATATTTGATATATCCACTAAGAATTTTAATCCAGTAAACAAGAAGCATCCATGCACCAAATTTTTTTAAAAAATCGTGCAAGAATGATTTTTTTAAACACAGTGAATCATGCATAGGATCCTATATTTAATATACCTATTAAGAATTTTAATCCAGTAAACAAGAAGCATCCATGCACCAAATTTTTTTTAAAAATCGTGCATGAATGATTTTTTTAGACACAGTGAATCATGCATAGGATCCTATATTTAATATATCTATTAAGAATTTTAATCCAGTAAACAAGAAGCATCCATGCACCAAATTTTTAAAAAAAATCGTGCATGAATGATTTTTTTAAACACAGTGAATCATGCATAGGATCCTATATTTAATATACCTATTAAGAATTTTATTCCAGTATACAAGAAGCATCCATGCACCAAATTTTTTATAAAATCGTGCATGAATGATTTTTTTTAACACAGTGAATCATGCGTTGGATCCTATATTTAATATACCTATTAAGAATTTTAATCCAGTAAACAAGAAACATCCATGCACCAAATTTTTTAAAAAATCGTGCGTGAATGATTTTTTTAAACACAGTGAATCATGCATTGGATACTTTATTTAATATACCTATTAAGAATTTTAATCCAGTAAACAAAAAGCATCCATGCACCAAATTTTTTAAAAAATCGTGCATGAATGATTTTTTTAAACACAGTGAATCATGCATTGGATCCTATATTTAATATACCTATTAAGAATTTTAATCCAGTAAACAAGAAACATCCATGCACCAAATTTTTTAAAAAATCGTGCGTGAATGATTTTTTTAAACACAGTGAATCATGCATTGGATACTTTATTTAATATACCTATTAAGAATTTTAATCCAGTAAACAAAAAGCATCCATGCACCAATTTTTTTTAAAAATCGTGCATGAATGATTTTTTTAAACACAGTGAATCATGCATAGGATCCTATATTTAATATATCTATTAAGAATTTTAATCCAGTAAACAAGAAGCATCCATGCACCAAATTTTTAAAAAAAATCGTGCATGAATGATTTTTTTAAACACAGTGAATCATGCATAGGATCCTATATTTAATATACCTATTAAGAATTTTATTCCAGTATACAAGAAGCATCCATGCACCAAATTTTTTATAAAATCGTGCATGAATGATTTTTTTTAACACAGTGAATCATGCGTTGGATCCTATATTTAATATACCTATTAAGAATTTTAATCCAGTAAACAAGAAACATCCATGCACCAAATTTTTTAAAAAATCGTGCGTGAATGATTTTTTTAAACACAGTGAATCATGCATTGGATACTTTATTTAATATACCTATTAAGAATTTTAATCCAGTAAACAAAAAGCATCCATGCACCAAATTTTTTAAAAAATCGTGCATGAATGATTTTTTTAAACACAGTGAATCATGCATTGGATCCTATATTTAATATACCTATTAAGAATTTTAATCCAGTAAACAAGAAACATCCATGCACCAAATTTTTTAAAAAATCGTGCGTGAATGATTTTTTTAAACACAGTGAATCATGCATTGGATACTTTATTTAATATACCTATTAAGAATTTTAATCCAGTAAACAAAAAGCATCCATGCACCAATTTTTTTTAAAAATCGTGCATGAATGATTTTTTTAAACACAGTGAATCATGCATAGGATCCTATATTTAATATATCTATTAAGAATTTTAATCCAGTAAACAAGAAGCATCCATGCACCAAATTTTTTAAAAAATCGTGCATGAATGATTTTTTTAAACACAGTGAATCATGCATTGGATCCTATATTTAATGGACCTATTAAGAATTTTAATCCAGTAAACAAGAAGCATCCATGCACCAAATTTTTTAAAAAAATCATGCATGAATGATTTTTTTAAACACAGCGAATCATGCATAGGATCCTATATTTAATATACCTATTAAGAATTTTATTCCAGTAAACAAGAAGCATCCATGCACCAAATTTTTTATAAAATCGTGCATGAATGATTTTTTTTAACACAGTGAATCATGCGTTGGATCCTATATTTAATATACCTATTAAGAATTTTAATCCAGTAAACAAGAAACATCCATGCACCAAATTTTTTATAAAATCGTGCATGAATGATTTTTTTAAACACAGCGAATCATGCATAGGATCCTATATTTAATATACCTATTAAGAATTTTAATCCAGTAAACAAAAAGCATCCATGCACCAATTTTTTTTAAAAATCGTGCATGAATGATTTTTTTAAACACAGTGAATCATGCATAGGATCCTATATTTAATATACCTATTAAGAATTTTATTCCAGTAAACAAGAAGCATCCATGCACCAAATTTTTTAAAAAATCGTGCATGAATGATTTTTTTAAACACAGTGAATCATGCATTGGATCCTATATTTAATATACCTATTAAGAATTTTAATCCAGTAAACAAGAAACATCCATGCACCAAATTTTTTAAAAAATCGTGCGTGAATGATTTTTTTAAACACAGTGAATCATGCATTGGATACTTTATTTAATATACCTATTAAGAATTTTAATCCAGTAAACAAAAAGCATCCATGCACCAATTTTTTTTTAAAAATCGGGCACGAATGATTTTTTTAAACACAGTGAATTATGCATAGGATCCTATATTTAATATACCTATTAAGAATTTTATTCCAGTAAACAAGAAGCATCAATGCACCAAATTTTTTAAAAAATCGTGCACGAATTATTTTTTTAAACACAGTGAATCATGCATAGGATCCTATATTTAATATACCTATTAAGAATTTTAATCCAGTAAACAAGAAACATCCATGCACCAAATTTTTTATAAAATCGTGCATGAATGATTTTTTTTAACACAGTGAATCATGCGTTGGATCCTATATTTAATATACCTATTAAGAATTTTAATCCAGTAAACAAGAAACATCCATGCACCAAATTTTTTATAAAATCGTGCATGAATGATTTTTTTAAACACAGTGAATCATGCATTGGATACTTTATTTAATATACCTATTAAGAATTTTAATCCAGTAAACAAAAAGCATCCATGCACCAATTTTTTTTTAAAAATCGGGCACGAATGATTTTTTTAAACACAGTGAATTATGCATAGGATCCTATATTTAATATACCTATTAAGAATTTTATTCCAGTAAACAAGAAGCATCAATGCACCAAATTTTTTATAAAATCGTGCACGAATTATTTTTTTAAACACAGTGAATCATGCATAGGATCCTATATTTAATATACCTATTAAGAATTTTATTCCAGTAAACAAGAAGCATCCATGCACCAAATTTTTTATAAAATCGTGCATGAATGATTTTTTTTAACACAGTGAATCATGCGTTGGATCCTATATTTAATATACCTATTAAGAATTTTAATCCAGTAAACAAGAAACATCCATGCACCAAATTTTTTATAAAATCGTGCATGAATGATTTTTTTAAACACAGTGAATCATGCATTGGATACTTTATTTAATATACCTATTAAGAATTTTAATCCAGTAAACAAAAAGCATCCATGCACCAATTTTTTTTAAAAATCGTGCATGAATGATTTTTTTAAACACAGTGAATCATGCATAGGATCCTATATTTAATATACCTATTAAGAATTTTATTCCAGTAAACAAGAAGCATCCATGCACCAAATTTTTTAAAAAATCGTGCATGAATGATTTTTTTAAACACAGTGAATCATGCATTGGATCCTATATTTAATATACCTATTAAGAATTTTAATCCAGTAAACAAGAAACATCCATGCACCAAATTTTTTAAAAAATCGTGCGTGAATGATTTTTTTAAACACAGTGAATCATGCATTGGATACTTTATTTAATATACCTATTAAGAATTTTAATCCAGTAAACAAAAAGCATCCATGCACCAATTTTTTTTTAAAAATCGGGCACGAATGATTTTTTTAAACACAGTGAATTATGCATAGGATCCTATATTTAATATACCTATTAAGAATTTTATTCCAGTAAACAAGAAGCATCAATGCACCAAATTTTTTAAAAAATCGTGCACGAATTATTTTTTTAAACACAGTGAATCATGCATAGGATCCTATATTTAATATACCTATTAAGAATTTTATTCCAGTAAACAAGAAGCATCCATGCACCAAATTTTTTTAAAAATCGTTCATGAATGATTTTTTTAAACACAGTGAATCATGCATTGGATACTTTATTTAATATACCTATTAAGAATTTTAATCCAGTAAAGAAGAAGCATCCATGCACCAAATTTTTTAAAAAAATCGTGCATGAATGATTTTTTTAAACACAGTGAATCATGCATAGGATCCTATGTTTGGTATATCTATTAAGAATTTTAATCCAGTAAACAAAAAGCATCCATGCACCAAATTTTTTTAAAAAATCGTGCATGAATGATTTTTTTAAACACAGTGAATCATGCATAGGATCGTATATTTAATATACCTATTAAGAATTTTAATCCAGTAAACAAGAAGCATCCATGCACCCAATTTTTTTAAAAAATCGTGCATGAATGATTTTTTTAAACACAGTGAATCATGCATAGGATCCTATATTTAATATACCTATTAAGAATTTTAATCCAGTAAACAAGAAGCATCCATGCACCAAATTTTTTAAAAAATCGTGCATGAATGATTTTTTTAAACACAGAGAATCATGCATAGGATCCTATATTTAATATACCTATTAAGAATTTTAATCCAGTAAACAAGAAGCATCCATGCACCAAATTTTTTTAAAAAATCGTGCATGAATGATTTTTTTAAACACAGTGAATCATGCATTGGATCCTATATTTAATGGACCTATTAAGAATTTTAATCCAGTAAACAAGAAGCATCCATGCACCAAATTTTTTTAAAAAATCATGCATGAATGATTTTTTTAAACACAGCGAATCATGCATAGGATCCTATATTTAATATACCTATTAAGAATTTTATTCCAGTAAACAAGAAGCATCCATGCACCAAATTTTTTAAAAAATCGTGCATGAATGATTTTTTTTAACACAGTGAATCATGCATTGGATCCTATATTTAATATACCTATTAAGAATTTTAATCCAGTAAACAAGAAGCATCCATGCACCAAATTTTTTTAAAAAATCGTGCATGAATGATTTTTTTAAACACAGTGAATCATGCATAGGATCCTATATTTAATATACCTATTAAGAATTTTATTCCAGTAAACAAGAAGCATCCATGCACCAAATTTTTTAAAAAATCGTGCATGAATGATTTTTTTAAACACAGTGAATCATGCATTGGATCCTATATTTAATGGACCTATTAAGAATTTTAATCCAGTAAACAAGAAGCATCCATGCACCAAATTTTTTTAAAAAATCATGCATGAATGATTTTTTTAAACACAGCGAATCATGCATAGGATCCTATATTTAATATACCTATTAAGAATTTTATTCCAGTAAACAAGAAGCATCCATGCACCAAATTTTTTAAAAAATCGTGCATGAATGATTTTTTTTAACACAGTGAATCATGCATTGGATCCTATATTTAATATACCTATTAAGAATTTTAATCCAGTAAACAAGAAGCATCCATGCACCAAATTTTTTTAAAAAATCGTGCATGAATGATTTTTTTAAACACAGTGAATCATGCATAGGATCCTATATTTAATATACCTATTAAGAATTTTATTCCAGTAAACAAGAAGCATCCATGCACCAAATTTTTTAAAAAATCGTGCATGAATGATTTTTTTAAACACAGTGAATCATGCATTGGATACTTTATTTAATATACCTATTAAGAATTTTAATCCAGTAAACAAGAAACATCCATGCACCAAATTTTTTAAAAAATCGTGCATGAATGATTTTTTTAAACACAGTGAATCATGCATTGGATACTTTATTTAATATACCTATTAAGAATTTTAATCCAGTAAACAAGAAGCATCCATGCACCAATTTTTTTTAAAAAATCGTGCACGAATGATTTTTTTAAACACAGTGAATTATGCATAGGATCCTATATTTAATATACCTATTAAGAATTTTATTCCAGTAAACAAGAAGCATCAATGCACCCAATTTTTTAAAAAATCGTGCAAGAATGATTTTTTTAAACACAGTGAATCATGCATTGGATCCTATATTTAATATACCTATTAAGAATTTTAATCCAGTAAACAAGAAACATCCATGCACCAAATTTTTTAAAAAATCGTGCATGAATGATTTTTTTAAACACAGTGAATCATGCATAGGATCCTATGTTTGATATACCTATTAAGAATTTTAATCCAGTAAACAAGAAGCATCCATACACCAAATTTTCTAAAATATCGTGCATTGATGCTTCTTTTTAAACGCAGTGAATCGTGTACAGCGGCTAGGGCTAATATAAGAACTATGCACGTAATACGTTTACGACTCTGAGGGTATAAAAATTAAAACTAATGATTAGAAAATATTAGAATAGATATGTAAATTTATTATGTTTCAGGTATTGAAACCAGTTTATCACAAGTGTAAATTAAGATTATATACTTAATTTTGCATATTCTACATAAATTTTCGTGTTTTCTGAAATAGTAATTTAACCAAAACATTTTTTTAGGTTATGGAAATCGTCAACGGACACCATAAGACAAAATATTTTCTGAATCTTATATCAAACAGTTTTAAAGGATGAAAATGTGATTTATTGTTTAAAATCCAAGGAATCCGATTCTGTAGTCGAATTGACGATATTTGTACCCGTTGAGTTGTTATGAGCAATTGAAAATGAAGTTCCATTGCTGGAGAAATTCTTGTGGCTGGTACGTGAATATATTTGTGATTCCGTTTGTTACAAGTGTTTTCATTGTTGTTGATATCTGTAAGAAATGAATCGTGCAAGTGGACAGACATACAGACATTGCTTGACGTAATTCTGGAGTTGTTAAACTTGTGGAACAACTTGAACGACGATTGGCTGAATACAGCGCGTGTATATAGATAGAGCCCTGCGGCCGAACAGATGGATAGACATCGCGCCCTAAATCTTTGATGGTAGGGTAAATTGTTTTCTTATCAAGTTCACGCCGTCCATCCAACTCGTGTTTTATCCTTCACATCCTGTGTCAATTGTTTATGGATATTATCCTATTCATTGTATTATCCTGTTTTGAATAAACGATTATTCCTGTGAAATTGTACATTTAATTATTTTTAAATCCTTCCAGAAATCCTGAAATTCCAACGAGTTAGTGACGGTATGTGTCAATAGATTTAAACAATTTATCATTGAATATCTCGAAAACTAATCGAGATAGCGACCTGGGGATTGCAAATTTAGATTCAGCACACTTCTTTATATATGTGTACATAGTTTCTTTCGTATATATCCTAATAAAAACATCACTTGACATCTTGAGAAGAAGATATTTTAGCTGGCCATACCGTACGATATTCAAGATTTGTCAATAAAATATATCAAACATATTTATTTAAATTCAAATTTATTATTTCAAACTGGCACTATTTTGTCTCGCGTACTACTCCGCGCCCAATAACAGCCGTCCGTAGTAATTCAACTGTTATCAACAAACTATGGAGAGAAAAGTTATTGTTAGTGATTTTGTGAATATTAAGTGAAAATTTATGTATAAATTTACTAAGTACATTGTTAATTTATATAAAAACCGTTTTGGTCATTTTTTGACCTTGACAGTTTTTGCCGATTTCCTCGCTTCCTAAAGACTTTTTCGTGACAAAAGATATACCATTGGTTTCCTGAAGTTTTCTCTATAACTTTAGTATAAATTTATTGCATAAATTTTACTTTTATGGAATTAATTTTAATGTTGGAGAGTGGGACAATTTTACGAATTTAGGTTATCTGTCAAAGATTTAACGTAACAACTCGAGCAGTTCGTCTGGTAAAATCTCCGTAAATATGATATTTAAAAGGACAGTAAGTACATTATTTATTAATATAAATATTTAATAGTGTTTTACATTTAAAGTTTTGTACATACATATCCGGTTTTATTCAGTGATTATATGGGAAGAACAAAAAGTGTGTGAAACGCTTTGCGCGGCCAATGTTTACAAACAGTTCCAATGATGGATACCTTTTATATCTCAAATTATTGTCGGAAAATGTTTAATTTATTTCACAAATTAAAAGGCTCAAATAGTAATTATGGAAGTACATAAACACAGAAATTATAAATTTTCTAATTCGCTAGTTTAATTTAATATTAATTTATAAGTTAATAAATAATTAAAATTCAATTCTAATTCTTTCCGTATGAGTCTGTTACAGATACAAACCCATTGTCTAATAATCTTGTTCCAAATGTTTAAGGTACGACGGAATTGTTTCTTTTTCTTCCTCGGCATTTTCAGGGTTTTCATTATCAGCAGGATCATTTATATTTTCTTGTTTAATTGTTATTGTCTATATTATTTCAAATGCAATTCATCAAAATGTAAATAAAACATAAATGATATTTTCTTATTTGTACGTAATAACCTCAATATTTTAGCGAGAAAATGTTCCCATACGTTTATTAAGAATTTACCCTGCATTGTTATTACATTTATTTTAAACGTGAAGAGACATCAGTTATAAAATATTTGAACTACAATAGGAATGAGGAAGTAAATTTGTGAATTGTAAAGGTAAATTTACATACTGTATATCAACGTTTTTTCCATGTATTTTGATGTATTTCATGCAATTTAAGGTATAATTATTGTAAATTAATCTTTAGAAATCAGTGCCATCTATTATTTGAATAGTAGTAACTACATTAGGAATGCAGGGGTGAATTCTAAAGGTGAACATACATCCAACATATCAACGCATTTTCAATGTATTTCATACAATTAAAAATGAATTTGGTGTGAATAAGCTTTATAATACAGTGACACCTTTTATACAAATTATAATGCAAACATTCTATAAATTAAGTTGAATTATATTCATTACTAATCAAATTTAAGTTATGAAATATATGTTATGAGTGTTATAATACAAATGTAACCTATTTAATTATTTTCTTGTGCTATTTATTATTGCGTCGAATATATCCAGCAATGCTTCAGTAACAATTCGTTTGAAAGTTTCATCTTTTATAAAGTATTCTATTGATGTTTCTGCATTACCAAACATCATTTTTTCCATTGCACTGTCGCCGAGTACGACTTCGTTTAATTTTTCTTTTGGAAGACATATCAGAAGATGTGGTGAGATCAAAACGTCAGTGTTTTGTGAAGGATACGTTAATATATTTGTGATTTCGTTTGCTACAAGTGTTGTTTATTGTTGTGGACAGTTGTACTGTGCAGACGGGCGGACAAACAGACATTGTTGTGGTGATCATGGAGCTGTTGAACTAGCATTTCTCGGTGACAACACGATGTAAAGATAGAACAGTATCTCCAGTCTATATTTACAAATATTAAATTTTGGGTACATGTGTAGAAAATTACGTACATTCCAAAAATAAAAATACGTCGACTTTGTGTCTTTACCCAATTTAAGGTGTAACGTCATTTCCGGCTAAACCATCAATTTTAGAACAAAATTGCAAATGACAAAAATTGTATAGAATCTAAAGTTATGTACGATGCAAAGATATATTTTCTCCTATTTGACATAGTTTTGGGTGTGGAAAATTTACACTTTTCTTATTTTTAATAATTGAGAAGCCAAATTTTAGGTATATACGCAGATAAATATGTAGATTAAGAATTTTAATCCAGTAAAAAAAACATCCATGCACCAAATTTTCTAAAATATCGTGCATGGATGCTTTTTTACACGCAGTGAATCGTACATAGGATCCTATATTTGATATACCTATTAGGAATTTTAATCCAGTTAAAAAGAAGGATCCATGCACCAAATTTTCTAAAATATCGTGCATGGATGCTTTTACCAAATTTTCTAAAATATCGTGAAGGGTACTTTTTTTTAAACGCAGTGAATCGTGCATAGGATCCTATATTTGATATACCTATTAAGATATTATTCCAGTAAAAAAAAGCATCCATGCACCAAATTTTCTAAAATATCGTGCATGGATGCTTTTTTTTAAACGCAGTGAATCGTGCATAGGATCCTATATTTAATATACCTATTAGGAATTTTAATCCAGTAAGAAAGAAACATCCATGCATCAAATTTTTTAAAATATCGTGCATGGATGCTATTTTTTAAACGCAGTGAATCGTGTAAAGGATCCTATAATTGATATACCTATTTAGAATTTAATCCAGTAAAAAAGAAGCATCCATGCACCAAATTTTCTAAAATATCGTGCATGGATGCTTTTACCAAATTTTCTAAAATATCGTAAAGGATGCTTTTTTAAACGCAGCGAATCGTGCATAGGATCCTATATTTGATATACCTATTAGGAATTTTAATCCAGTTAAAAAGAAGGATCCATGCACCAAATTTTCTAAAATATCGTGCATGGATGCTTTTACCAAATTTTCTAAAATATCGTGAAGGGTACTTTTTTTTAAACGCAGTGAATCGTGCATAGGATCCTATATTTGATATACCTATTAAGATATTATTCCAGTAAAAAAAACATCTATGCACCAAATTTTCTAAAATATCGTGCATGGATGCTTTTTTTACGCGCAGTGAATCGTGCATAGGATCCTATATTTGATATACCTATTAAGAATTTTAATCCAGTAAAAAAAAGCATCCATGCACCAAATTTTCTAAAAAATCGTGCATGAATGATTTTTTTAAACGCAGTGAATCGTGCATAGAATCCTATATTTTATATACCTATTAGAAATTTTAATCCAGTAAAAAAAAGCATCCATGCACCAAATTTTCTAAAATATCGTGCAAGGATGCTTTTACCAAATTTTCTAAAATATCTCGAAGGATGCTTTTTTTAAACGCAGTGAATCGTGCATGGGATCCTATATTTGATATACCTATTAAGAATTTTAATCCAGTAAAAAAGAAGCATCCATGAACTAAGTTTTCTAAAAAATCTTGCATGAATGATTTTTTTAAACGCAGTGAATCGTGCATAGGAATCTATATTTGATACACCTATTAAGAATTTAAATCCAGTAAAAAAAAAACATCCATGCACCAAATTTTCTAAAAAATCGTGCATAAATGATTTTTTAAACGCAGTGAATCGTACATAGGATCCTATACTTGATATGCCTATTAAGAAATTTAATCCACTAAAAAAAGAACATCCATGTACCAAATTTAAAAAAAAATCGTGCAGGAATGATTTTTTAAACACAGTAAATCGTGCATAGGATCATATATTTGATATACCTATTAAGAATTTTATTCCAGTAAAAAAGAAGCATCCATGCACCAAATTTTCTAAAAAATCGTGCATGAATGATTTTTTTAAACGCAGTGAATCGTCCATAGGATCCTATATTTGATATACCTATTAAGAATTTTAATCCAATAAAAAAAAGCAACCATGCACCAATTTTTTAAAAAAATTGTGCATGAATGATTTTTTTAAACACAGTGAATCGTGCATAGGATCCTATATTTGAAATACCTATTAAGAATTTTAATTCATTAAAAAAGAAGCATCCATGCACCAAATTTTCTAAAATAACGTGCATGAATGATTTTTTTAAACTCAGTGAATCGTGAATAGGATCCTATATTTGATATACCTATTAAGAATTTTAATCCAGTAAAAAAAAAGCATCCATGCACCAAATTTTCTAAAAAATCGTGCATGAATGATTTTTTTAAACACAGTGAATCATGCATTCTATACTATATTTAATATACCTATTAAGAATTTTAATCAACTAAAATAAAGCATCCATGCACCAAATTTTCTAAAAAATCGTGCATGAATGATTTTTTTAAACGCAGTGAATCGTGAATAGGATTCCCTATTTGATATACCTATTAAGAATTTTAATCCAGTAAAAAAGAAGCATCCATGCACCAAATATTCTAAAAAATCGTGCATGAATGATTTTTTCTAAACGCAGTGAATCGTGAATAGGATCCTATATTTGATATACCTATTAAGAATTTTAATCCAGTAAAAAAGAAGCATCTATGCAACAAATTTTCCAAAAAAATCGTAAATGAATGATTTTTTTAAACGCAGTGAATCGTGCATAGGATCCTTTATTTGATATACATATTAAGAATTTTAATCCAGTAAAAAAGAGGCATCCATGCACCAAATTTTCTAAAAAACTTGCATGAATGATTTTTTAAACACAGTGAATCGTGCATAGGATCCTATATTTAATATATCTATATAAAATTTTAATCCAGTAAAAAAAGCATCCATGAACCAAATTTTCTAAAAAATCGTGCATAAATGATTTTTTTAAACTCAGTGAATCGTGAATAGGATCCTATATTTGATATACCTATTAAGAATTTTAATCCAGTAAAAAAGGAGCATCCATGCACCAAATTTTTAAAAATTTCGTGCAGGCATGATTTTTTTAAACACAGTGAATCGTGCATAGGATCATATATTTGATATACATATTAAGAATTTTAATCCAGTAAAAAAGAAGTATCCATGCATCAAATTTTCTAAAAAATCGTGCATGAATGATTATTTTAAACGCAGTGAATCGTGAATAGGGTCCTATATTTGATATACCTATTAAGAATTTTAATCCAGTAAAAAAAAAGCATCCATGCACCAAATTTTTAAAAAAAACGTGCATGAATGATTTTTTAAACGCAATGAATCCTGCATAGGATCCTATATTTGATATACCTATTATGAATTTTATTCCAGTAAAAAGAAGCATCCATGCACCAAATTTTCTAAAAAATCGTGCATGAATGATTTTTTTAAACGCAGTGAATCGTGCATAGGATCCTATATTTGATATACCTATTAAGAATTTTAATCCAGTAAAAAAAAAGCATCCATGCACCAATTTTTTAAAAAAATTGTGCATGAATGATTTTTTTAAACACAGTGAATCGTGCATAGGATCCTATATTTGAAATACCTATTAAGAAATTTAATCCATTAAAAAAAAAGCATCCATGTACCAAATTTGCTAAAAAATCGTGCATGAATGATTTTTATAAACGCAGTGAATCGTGCATAGGATTCTATATTTGATACGCCTTTTAAGAATTTTAATCCAGTAAAAAAGAAGCATCTATGCACCAAATTTTCTAAAATAACGTGCATGAATGATTTTTTTAAACTCAGTGAATCGTGAATAGGATCCTATATTTGATATACCTATTAAGAATTTTAATCCAGTAAAAAAGAAGCATCCATGCACCAAATTTTCTAAAAAATCGTGCATGAATGATTTTTTTAAACACAGTGAATCATGCATTGGATACTATATTTAATATACCTATTAAGAATTTTAATCAACTAAAATAAAGCATCCATGCACCAAATTTTCTAAAAAATCGTGCATGAATGATTTTTTTAAACGCAGTGAATCGTGAATAGGATTCCCTATTTGATATACCTATTAAGAATTTTAATCCAGTAAAAAAGAAGCATCCATGCACCAAATATTCTAAAAAATCGTGCATGAATGATTTTTTCTAAACGCAGTGAATCGTGAATAGGATCCTATATTTGATATACCTATTAAGAATTTTAATCCAGTAAAAAAGAAGCATCTATGCACCAAATTTTCCAAAAAAATCGTAAATGAATGATTTTTTTAAACGCAGTGAATCGTGCATAGGATCCTTTATTTGATATACATATTAAGAATTTTAATCCAGTAAAAAAGAGGCATCCATGCACCAAATTTTCTAAAAAACTTGCATGAATGATTTTTTAAACACAGTGAATCGTGCATAGGATCCTATATTTAATATATCTATATAAAATTTTAATCCAGTAAAAAAAGCATCCATGAACCAAATTTTCTAAAAAATCGTGCATAAATGATTTTTTTAAACTCAGTGAATCGTGAATAGGATCCTATATTTGATATACCTATTAAGAATTTTAATCCAGTAAAAAAGGAGCATCCATGCACCAAATTTTTAAAAATTTCGTGCAGGCATGATTTTTTTAAACACAGTGAATCGTGCATAGGATCATATATTTGATATACATATTAAGAATTTTAATCCAGTAAAAAAGAAGTATCCATGCATCAAATTTTCTAAAAAATCGTGCATGAATGATTATTTTAAACGCAGTGAATCGTGAATAGGGTCCTATATTTGATATACCTATTAAGAATTTTAATCCAGTAAAAAAAAAGCATCCATGCACCAAATTTTTAAAAAAAACGTGCATGAATGATTTTTTAAACGCAATGAATCCTGCATAGGATCCTATATTTGATATACCTATTATGAATTTTATTCCAGTAAAAAGAAGCATCCATGCACCAAATTTTCTAAAAAATCGTGCATGAATGATTTTTTTAAACGCAGTGAATCGTGCATAGGATCCTATATTTGATATACCTATTAAGAATTTTAATCCAGTAAAAAAAAAGCATCCATGCACCAATTTTTTAAAAAAATTGTGCATGAATGATTTTTTTAAACACAGTGAATCGTGCATAGGATCCTATATTTGAAATACCTATTAAGAAATTTAATCCATTAAAAAAAAAGCATCCATGTACCAAATTTGCTAAAAAATCGTGCATGAATGATTTTTATAAACGCAGTGAATCGTGCATAGGATTCTATATTTGATACGCCTTTTAAGAATTTTAATCCAGTAAAAAAGAAGCATCTATGCACCAAATTTTCTAAAATAACGTGCATGAATGATTTTTTTAAACTCAGTGAATCGTGAATAGGATCCTATATTTGATATACCTATTAAGAATTTTAATTCAGTAAAAAAGAAGCATCCATGCACCAAATTTTCTAAAAAATCGTGCATGAATGATTTTTTTAAACACAGTGAATCATGCATTGGATACTATATTTAATATACCTATTAAGAATTTTAATCCACTAAAATAAAGCATCCATGCACTAAATTTGCTAAAAAATCGTGCATGAATGATTTTTTTAAACGCAGTGAATCGTGAATAGGATTCCCTATTTGATATACCTATTAAGAATTTTAATCCAGTGAAAAAGAAGCTTCCATGCACCAAATATTCTAAAAAATCGTGCATGAACGATTTTTTCTAAACGCAGTGAATCGTGAATAAGATCCTATATTTGATATACCTGTAGCGGCTCTATCAAGTAGCCGCTACTTTGCTCACCAACACATTGTTTTTATTTATTGATATGATATTCAGTTGTTATATATTTTTATAAAAATGACATGTCATTCTCTGACTCCACTATTTATTACATTATTTCCTATACAAATTTATATTTATTTTATTTATACAATAAAGTAACGAATACAGATTTCTTCGTCGTTACATACCTATTAAGAATTTTAATCCAGTAAAAAAGAAGCATCTATGCACCAAATTTTCCAAAAAAATCGTAAATGAATGATTTTTTTAAACGCAGTGAATCGTGCATAGGATCCTTTATTTGATATACATATTAAGAATTTTAATCCAGTAAAAAAGAAGCATCCATGCACCAAATTTTCTAAAAAACCTGCATGAATGATTTTTTTAAACACAGTGAATCGTGCATAGGATCCTATATTTGATATATCTATATTAAATTTTAATCCAGTAAAAAAAGCATCCATGAACCTAATTTTCTAAAAAATCGTGCATAAATGATTTTTTTAAACTCAGTGAATCGTGAATAGGATCCTATATTTGATATACCTATTAAGAATTTTAATCCAGTAAAAAAGAAGCATCCATGCACCAAATTTTCTAAAAAATCGTGCATAAATGATTTTTTTAAACTCAGTGAATCGTGAATAGGATCCTATATTTGATATACCTATTAAGAATTTTAATCCAGTAAAAAAGGAGCATCCATGCACCAAATTTTCCAAAAAAATCGTAAATGAATGATTTTTTTAAACACAGTGAATCGTGCATAGGATCATATATTTGATATACCTATTAAGAATTTTAATCCAGTAAAAAAGAAGTATCCATGCATCAAATTTTCTAAAAAATCGTGCATGAATGATTATTTTAAACGCAGTGAATCGTGAATAGGGTCCTATATTTGATATACCTATTAAGAATTTTAATCCAGTAAAAAAGAAGCATCCATGCACCAAATTTTTTAAAAAAACGTGCATGAATGATTTTTTAAACGCAATGAATCCTGCATATGATCCTATATTTGATATACCTATTAAGAATTTTATTCCAGTAAAAAGAAGCATCCATGCACCAAATTTTCTAAAAAATCGTGCATGAATGATTTTTTTAAACGCAGTGAATCGTGCATAGGATCCTATATTTGATATACCTATTAAGAATTTTAATCCAGTAAAAAAAAAGCATCCATGCACCAATTTTTTTAAAAAATTGTGCATGAATGATTTTTTTAAACACAGTGAATCGTGTATAGGATCCTATATTTGAAATACCTATTAAGAATTTTAATCCATTAAAAAAAAGCATCTATGTACCAAATTTGCTAAAAAATCGTGCTTGAATGATTTTTATAAACGCAGTGAATCGTGCATAGGATTCTATATTTGATACGCCTTTTAAGAATTTTAATCCAGTAAAAAAGAAGCATCTATGCACCAAATTTTCTAAAATAACGTGCATGAATGATTTTTTTAAACGGAATGAATCGTGCATAGCATCCTATATTTGATATACCTATTAAGAATTTTAATCCAGTAAAAAAGAAGTATCCATGCACCAAATTTTTAAAATAACGTGCATAAATGATTTTTTTAAACACAGTGAATATATATTTGATATACCTATTAAGAATTTTAATCCAGTAAAAAAGAAGCATCTATGCACCAAATTTTCTAAAATAACGTGCATGAATGATTTTTTTAAACGCAGTGAATCGTGCATAGCATCCTATATTTGATATACCTATTAAGAACTTTAATCTAGTAAAAAAGAAGCATCCATGCACCAAATTTTCTAAAATATCGTGCATGGATGCTTTTAACAAATTTTCTAAAATATCGTGAAGGGTGCTTTTTTTTAAACGCAGTGAATCGTGCATAGGATCCTATATTTGATATACCTATTAAGAATTTTAATCCAGTAAAAAAAAAGCATTCATGCACCAAATTGTCTAAAATATCGTGCATGGATGCTTTTTTTAAACGCAGTGAATCGTGCATAGGATCCTATATTTTATATACCTATTAGGAATTTAAACCAGTAAAAAAGAAACATCTATTCATCAAATTTTCTAAAACATCGTGCATGGATGCTTTTTTTAAACGCAGTTAATCGTGCATAGGATCCTATATTAGATATATCTATTAGGAATTTTAATCCAGTAAGAAAGAAGCATCCATGCATCAAATTTTCTAAAATATCGTGCATGGATGCTTTTTTTAAACGCAGTGAATCGTGCATAGGATCCTATATTTGATATACCTATTAAGAATTTTAATCCAGTAAAAAAGAAGCATCCATGCACCAAATTTTCTAAAAAATCGTGCATCAATGATTTTTTAAACGCAGTGAATCGTGCATAGGATCCTTTATTTGATATACCTCTTAAAAATTTTAATCCACTGAAAAAGAAGCATCCATGCACTAAATTTTCTAAAAAATCGTGCATGAATGATTTTTTTAAACGCAGTAAATCGTGAATCGGATCCTATATTTAATATACATATTAAGAATTTTAATTTAGTAAAAAAGAAGCATCCATGCACCAAATTTTCTAAAATTACGTGCATAAATGATTTTTTTAAACAGTGAATCGTGCATAGGATCCTATATTTGATGTACCTATTAAGAATTTTAATCCAATAAAAAAAAAGCATCTATGCACTAATTTTTTTAAAAAATTGTACATGAATGATTTTTTTAAACACAGTGAATCGTGCATAGGATCCTATATTTGAAATACCAATTAAGAATTTTAATCCATTAAAAAAGAAGCATCCATGCCCCAAATTTTCTAAAAAATTGTGCATGAATGATTTTTTTAAACGCAGTGAATCGTGCATTGGATTCTATATTTGATACGCCTTTTAAGAATTTTAATCCAGTAAAAAAGAAGCATCCATGCACCAAATTTTCTAAAATAATGTGCATGAATAATTTTTTTAAAAGCAGTGAATCGTGCATAGCGTCCTTTATTTGATATACCTATTAAGAATTTTAATCCAGTAAAAAAGAAGTATCCATGCACCAAATTTTCTAAAATAACGTGCATAAATGATTTTTTTAAACAGTGAATCGTGCATAGGATCCTATATTTGATGTACCTATTAGGAATTTTAATCCAGTAAAAAAGAAGCATCCATGCACCAAATTTTCTAAAAAATCGTGCATGAATGATTTTTTTAAACGCAGTGAATCGTGCATATGATCCTATATTTGATATACCTATTAAGAATTTTAATCCACTAAAAAAGAAGCATCCATGCACCAAATTTTCTAAAAAATCGTGCATGAATGATTTTTTTAAACGAAGTGAATCGTGAATAGGATCCTATATTTGATATACCTATTGAGAATTTTAATCCAGTAAAAAAAAGCATCCATGCACCAAATATTCTAAAAAATCGTGCATGAATGATTTTTTTAAACGCAGTGAATCGTGAATAGGATCCTATATTTGATATACCTATTAAGAATTTTAATCCAGTAAAAAAGAAGCATCTATGCACCAAATTTTCAAAAAAAATCGTACATGAATGATTTTTTTAATCGTGCATAGGATCCTTTATTTGATATACATATTAAGAATTTTAATCAAGTAAAAAAGAAGCATCGATGCACCAAATTTTCTAAAAAAAACCTTCAAGAATGATTTTTTTAAACACAGTGAATCGCATAGGATCCTATATTTGATATGTCTATATAAAATTATAATCCAGAAAAAAAAGCATCCATGAACCAAATTTTCTAAAATATCTTGCATGAATGATTTTTTTAAACGCAGTGAATCGAGCATAGGATCCTATATTTGTTATACCTATTAAGAATTTTAATCCAGTAAAAAAAAAGCATCCATGCACCAAATTTTCTAAAAAATCGTGCATGAATGATTTTTTTAAACGCAGTGAATCGTGCATAGGATCCTATATTTGATATACCTATTAACAATTTTAATCCAGTAAAAAAGAAGCTTCCATGCACCAAATTTTCTAAAAAATCGTGCATGAATGATTTTTTTAAACGCAGTGAATCGTGCATAGGATCCTATATTTGATATACCTATTAACAATTTTAATCCAGTAAAAAAGAAGCATCTATGCACCAAATTTTCAAAAAAAATCGTACATGAATGATTTTTTTAAACGCAGTGAATCGTGCATAGGATCCTTTATTTGATATACATATTAAGAATTTTAATCCAGTAAAAAAGAAGCATCGATGCACCAAATTTTCTAAAAAAACCTGCATGAATGATTTTTTTAAACACAGTTAATCGTGCATAGGATCCTATATTTGATATATCTATATAAAATTATAATCCAGTAAAAAAAAGCATCCATGAACCAAATTTTCTGAAAAATCTTGCATGAATGATTTTTTTAAACGCAGTGAATCGTGAATAGGATCCTATATTTCATATACCTATTAAGAATTTTAATCCAGTAAAAAAAAGCATCCATGCACCAAATTTTCTAAAAAAATCGTGCATGAATGATTTTTTTAAACGCAGTGAATCGTGCATAGGATCCTATATTTGATATACCTATTAACAATTTTAATCCAGTAAAAAAGAAGCATCCATATATCAAATTTTTTAAAAAATCGTGCATGAATGATTTTTTTAAACACAGTGAATCGTGCATAGGATCCTATATTTGATATACCTATTAAGAATTTTAATCCAGTAAAAACGAAGCATCAATGCACCAAATTTTCTAAAAAATCGTGCATGAATGGTTTTTTTAAACGCAGTGAATCGTGCATAGGATCCTATATCTGATATATCTATTAAGAATTTTAATCCAGAAAAAATGAAGCATCCATGCACCAAATTTTTAAAAAAATCTTGCATGAATGATTTTTTTAAACACAGTGAATCGTAGATAGGATCATATATTTGATATACCTATTAAGAATTTTAATCCAGTAAAAAAAGCATCCATGCACCAAATTTTCTAAAAAATCATGCATTAATGATTTTAATCCAGTAAAAAAAGCATCCATTCACCAAATTTTTTTAAAAATCGTGCATGGATAATTTTTTTAAACACAGTGAATCGTGCATAGGTTCTTTTATTTGATATACCTATTAAGAATTTTAATCCAGTAATAAAGAAGCATCCATGCACCAAATTTTCTAAAAAATCGTGCATAAATGATTTTTTTAAACTCAGTGAATCGTGAATAGGATCCTATATTTGATATACCTATTAAGAATTTTAATCCAGTAAAAAGAAGCATCCAAGCACCAAATTATCTAAAAAATCGTGCATGAATGATTTTTTAAACGCAGTGAATCGTGCTTAGGATCCTATATTTGATATACATATTAAGAATTTTAATCCAGTAAAAAAGAAGCAACCAGGCACCAAATTTTCTAAAAAATTGTACATGAATGACTTTTTAAACGCAGTGAATCGTGCATAGGATCCTATATTTGATATACCTATTAAGAATTTTAATCCAGTAAAAAAAAGCATCCATGCACCAAATTTTTTAAAAAATTGTGCAGGAATGATTTTTTTAAAGACAGTGAATCGTGCATAGGATCCTATATTTGATATACCTATTAAGAATTTTAATCCAGTAAAAAAAGCATCCATGCACCAAATTTTCTAAAATATCGTGCATTGATGCTTCTTTTTAAACGCAGAGAATCGTGTACAGCGGCTAGGGCTAATATAAGAACTATGCACGTAATACGTTCACGACTCTGAGGGTATAAAAATTAAAACTAATGATTAGAAAATATTAGAATAGATATGTAAATTTATTATGTTTCAGGTATTGAAACCAGTTTATCACAAGTGTAAATTAAGATTATATACTTAATTTTGCATATTCTACATAAATTTTCGTGTTTTCTGAAATAGTAATTTAACCAAAACATTTTTTTAGGTTATGGAAATCGTCAACGGACACCATAAGACAAAATATTTTCTGAATCTTATATCAAACAGTTTTAAAGGATGAAAATGTGATTTATTGTTTAAAATCCAAGGAATCCGATTCTGTAGTCGAATTGACGATATTTGTACCCGTTGAGTTGTTATGAGCAATTGAAAATGAAGTTCCATTGCTGGAGAAATTCTTGTGGCTGGTACGTGAATATATTTGTGATTCCGTTTGTTACAAGTGTTTTCATTGTTGTTGATATCTGTAAGAAATGAATCGTGCAAGTGGACAGACATACAGACATTGCTTGACGTAATTCTGGAGTTGTTAAACTTGTGGAACAACTTGAACGACGATTGGCTGAAGACAGCGCGTGTATATAGATAGAGCCCTGCGGCCGAACAGATGGACAGACATCGCGCCCTAAATCTTTGATGGTAGGGTAAGTTGTTTTCTTATCAAGTTCACGCCGTCCATCCAACTCGTGTTTTATCCTTCACATCCTGTGAATTGTTTATGGATATTATCCTATTCATTGTATTATCCTGTTTTGAATAAACGATTATTCCTGTGAAATTGTACATTTAATTATTTTTAAATCCTTCCAGAAATCCTGAAATTCCAACGAGTTAGTGACGGTATGTGTCAATAGATTTAAACAATTTATCATTGAATATCTTGAAAACTAATCGAGATAGCGACCTGGGGATTGCAAATTTAGATTCAGCACACTTCTTTATATATGTGTACATAGTTTCTTTCGTATATATCCTAATAAAAACATCACTTGACATCTTGAGAAGAAGATATTTTAGCTGGCCATACCGTACGATATTCAAGATTTGTCAATAAAATATATCAAACATATTTATTTAAATTCAAATGTATTATTTCAAACTGGCACTATTTTGTCTCGCGTACTACTCCGCGCCCAATAACAGCCGTCCGTAGTAATTCAACTGTTATCAACAAACTATGGAGAGAAAAGTTATTGTTAGTGATTTTGTGAATATTAAGTGAAAATTTATGTATAAATTTACTAAGTACATTGTTAATTTATATAAAAACCGTTTTGGTCATTTTTTGACCTTGACAGTTTTTGCCGATTTCCTCGCTTCCTAAAGACTTTTTCGTGACAAAAGATATACCATTGGTTTCCTGAAGTTTTCTCTATAACTTTAATATAAATTTATTGCATAAATTTTACTTGTATGGAATTAATTTTAATGTTGGAGAGTGGGACAATTTTACGAATTTAGGTTATCTGTCAAAGATTTAACGTAACAACTCGAGCAGTTCGTCTGGTAAAATCTCCGTAAATATGATATTTAAAAGGACAGTAAGTACATTATTTATTAATATAAATATTTAATAGTGTTTTACATTTAAAGTTTTGTACATACATATCCGGTTTTATTCAGTGATTATATGGGAAGAACAAAAAGTGTGTGAAACGCTTTGCGCGGCCAATGTTTACAAACAGTTCCAATGATGGATACCTTTTATATCTCAAATTATTGTCGGAAAATGTTTAATTTATTTCACAAATTAAAAGGCTCAAATAGTAATTATGGAAGTACATAAACACAGAAATTATAAATTTTCTAATTCGCTAGTTTAATTTAATATTAATTTATAAGTTAATAAATAATTAAAATTCAATTCTAATTCTTTCCGTATGAGTCTGTTACAGATACAAACCCATTTGTTATAAATGACGATTAAATGTTAGCGCTGAAAATTAGAATATTAAAACACATTTATCACCCAAACCGGTATATACAGTATTAATACAAAAATAATAACAAATCTAGATGACCGTCGCCTGGCCGAACCCAGTCACGCGGAATCCTCCTTCACGCCGTGATTATTTCTGTAAAAGAATTAACACATGAGAAATACTCAGTGAGGAGTCAATCATTTACAAAAGGTTCAGGCATTCTCACACCGTACACACATGTTGGCAACTACGGGCAGTACCGCTAGTTACTACGGACCCTCTGCCGAAGCGGTGGTGATCCGGAGACAATCTTCTTAACCAACTGGATCAGATCACTACAGCCCTAACTGCTGCTACGCTGGCGACCACAGAATGTGGGTCACTACAGCCTTCCCTGCTGCTACCGTTGGCGACCCTCGGGTTCACACGAGCGGCCACTACGGAACCACTGCCGCTTCGGTGGTGATCCGGAGACATTCCTCTTAACCAACTGGATCAGATCACTACAGCCCTAACTGCTGCTGCCGTTGGCGACACCAGATGTGGGTCACTACAGCCTTCCCTGCTGCTACCGTTGGCGACCCTCGGGTTCACACGATGCGGCCACTACAGTACCCAGTACTGCTCACACGCACACTCACAATCATACACATGCTAGATTAACTCTCTCACCTGAATCAGTATAATATCGATGTTCTCACACTGAAATCTAGAAATAAACTGAAATAAAATATGTGAATACCAGTATCATTAAATATAGCTCTTATCCAACAGCATCGGTTACGTACCTAAATAGCTAATTAGAGACAAAACATAATAAATTTAATAAAAATAATCTTACGCAAAATAATGTCTGTGACACATTGTCTAATAATCTTGTTCCAAATGTTTAAGGTACGACGGAATTGTTTCTTTTTCTTCCTCGGCATTTTCAGGGTTTTCATTATCAGCAGGATCATTTATATTTTCTTGTTTAATTGTTATTGTCTGTATTATTTCAAATGCAATTCATCAAAATGTAAATAAAACATAAATGATATTTTCTTATTTGTACGTAATAACCTCAATATTTTAGCGAGAAAATGTTCCCATACGTTTATTAAGAATTTACCCTGCATTGTTATTACATTTATTTTAAACGTGAAGAGACATCAGTTATAAAATATTTGAACTACAATAGGAATGAGGAAGTAAATTTGTGAATTGTAAAGGTAAATTTACATACTGTATATCAACGTTTTTTCCATGTATTTTGATGTATTTCATGCAATTTAAGGTATAATTATTGTAAAGGTTGAAAAAAATATTCGGAACTGCAGTCAATTATTTTTTTATTTTCAACTACGCCGACGTTTCGATAGTACTACTATCTTCTTCAGGGCTCTATAAATATATTTCACATATACAGAGTACTATTTTAAACCAACAAAAAACCAAAATACTTACAGTTGAAGTCATATATAAATATTGAAAAAATGGACATCACACAAAATATAATCAAATGTAAGAAATAAATATAACATTAGATTAATAAAATAATTATAATCAGTCACAATTTATAAAAAGTCTAGCTGGAGCTACGGTTTGAGGGTGATGAATTGTTGAAATGCACATTTCAGTAATATTCTGAAAAAAACAGATTTTTTCCGACAACCCGTATGACGTTGGTGTCCAATATGATTATGATTTTATTCTTCTTTTTTTAATTAAGTTATTATATATTGTACTTAAGTTTTCTATATCAGTTTGGTAATTAATGTTGTTTTTATCTGATTTAATATGTAACATTTCAAGAATGAGTCGTTTTTGTAAAAATTTTTCTGTTTCTAGAATTTTCGTTTTATTGAAATCAAATTCATGTTTTGTTTGTTTTACGTGTTCTATAAGGGCACATTTTTTATTTTTTTCTTTTTTTTTTCCATGTTGTTTGAATTCCTTTTGTGTTCATCTAGCCGTATTTTCAAATATCTTTTTGTCTGTCCCGTATATGTTTTGTTGCAAGATTTGCATGGTATTTTATATACAATATATATATATATATATATATATATATATATATATATATATATATATATATATATATATATATATACAATATACAACCGTAGCTCCAGCTAGACTTTTTATAAATTGTGACTGATTATAATTATTTTATTAATCTAATGTTATATTTATTTCTTACATTTGATTATATTTTGTGTGATGTCCATTTTTTCAATATTTATATATGACTTCAACTGTAAGTATTTTGGTTTTTTGTTGGTTTAAAATAGTACTCTGTATATGTGAAATATATTTATAGAGCCCTGAAGAAGATAGTAGTACTATCGAAACGTCGGCGTAGTTGAAAATAAAAAAATAATTTACTGCAGTTCCGAATATTTTTTTCAACCTTCATATCCCATCAGTCGACTATCAACAATCTTTTCATAATTATTGTAAATTAATCTTTAGAAATCAGTGCCATCTATTATTTGAATAGTAGTAACTACATTAGGAATGCAGGGGTGAATTCTAAAGGTGAACATACATCCAACATATCAACGCATTTTCAATGTATTTCATACAATTAAAAATGAATTTGGTGTGAATAAGCTTTATAATACAGTGACACCTTTTATACAAATTATAATGCAAACATTCTATAAATTAAGTTGAATTATATTCATTACTAATCAAATTTAAGTTATGAAATATATGTTATGAGTGTTATAATACAAATGTAACCTATTTAATTATTTTCTTGTGCAATTTATTATTGCGTCGAATATATCCAGCAATGCTTCAGTAACAATTCGTTTGAAAGTTTCATCTTTTATAAAGTATTCTATTGATGTTTCTGCATTACCAAGCATCATTTTTTCCATTGCACTGTCGCCGAGTACGACTTCGTTTAATTTTTCTTTTGGAAGACATATCAGAAGATGTGGTGAGATCAAAACGTCAGTGTTTTGTGAAGGATACGTTAATATATTTGTGATTTCGTTTGCTACAAGTGTTGTTTATTGTTGTGGACAGTTGTACTGTGCAGACGGGCGGACAAACAGACATTGTTGTGGTGATCATGGAGCTGTTGAACTAGCATTTCTCGGTGACAACACGATGTAAAGATAGAACAGTATCTCCAGTCTATATTTACAAATATTAAATTTTGGGTACATGTGTAGAAAATTACGTACATTCCAAAAATAAAAATACGTCGACTTTGTGTCTTTACCCAATTTAAGGTGTAACGTCATTTCCGGCTAAACCATCAATTTTAGAACAAAATTGCAAATGACAAAAATTGTATAGAATCTAAAGTTATGTACGATGCAAAGATATATTTTCTCCTATTTGACTTAGTTTTGGGTGTGGAAAATTTAAACTTTTCTTTTTTAATAATTGAGAAGCCAAATTTTAAGTATATACGCAAATAAATATGTAGATTCCAAAATAGGTATCAAAAATTTGTATCTCCACCCATTTTAGGGTGTGATATCGTTATCTTGTAAACTATCAACTTTACGCAAAAATGTCATATAACAAAATTTATAGAAAATCAAAACCTGTGTAAGATACATCCAAAATTTGTTTAGATTTGCAGCTCCAAATTGAAGTTGTATAATTTTGTCAGCTACTGATATTTTTATATCCAATTATTAATAACTGTTTCTTTAGGATCAATGAACTGCATTCAGCTCTCGGGTGTGACAACTACAGAAATCGTGGAAATTCCGGACTTGCTGGACCTGGAAAACATCTCCAACGACTCGCCAGATTTCCTTTCATTCTAGCGCCGATATCTCCTGAACTGATTGGAATTCCTCATCGATTTGAACTCTACGTGGAGTTCTACGTCCATATTTAAGTTAGTTTTTAAAAATTAATTAGGGCCTGTGTTATTGAGTTATAAAAAAAATTAGAATGTGCTTACATTTTATTGGGTGGTAATTATTGTAAAATACATTGTATTCGTTTTAAAACGAATAAAACTTATAAAATAATATATTTTATTTTACAACCCTTATTATTGATTCTTATACAATCAGCAATTTTCAACAAAATTCGACAAGAGGGTGCCCATCATTTTTGAAAAATTATAGCGTGCCTAGATGCTACCTAAAAGAAGCATCCATGCACGGTTTAAAAGAATTTCCGACTGCTTTTTGCATTCCTGTTATCCTGATTCCATCAAAAATTTTCAACAAAATTGGTGCTACTTTAAGAATGCTTCATCCATGCACATTAAATTTTTTTTGACCGTGCATAGATGCTACTTTCAGGTAGAATCTATGCATCTTTTTCAATTTCGACTGGGAATTTTTTTTGAGTTAGACATGGCAACTCTTAAATTCGACCCCAAGGATTTCGAATTCGGCGTCCTAATTGGGATTTGACGCTTAGATCTTACGTAATTCGTGTTTGTTATAATTTACCTGTCATGTATGTTACCCGCAATTTTTATATGAATGCATTTTTAAATAGTTAATTAAAATATAAAATTTCAAATCTTTAAGTCCGTTAGTTTAGAAAATTCTTTAAAAATGTCGATTTTATTCAAGTAAAGTACCCCTTCTGTACCCTCCAGAGATTTGGTAATTTTTATACGAATGCAGTGTTAAATAAATACCTTGGATATAAAGTTTCAAATTTTTAACTCTGTTAGTTTAGGAAATATTTTTAAAAAAGTCAAATTTTTTTCAAGTAATGTACCCCTTCTGTACTTTCTAGAGATTTGGTAATTTTTATATTAATGCATTGTTAAATATATACTTTGGATATAAAATTTCAAATTTCTAACTGTTAGTTTAGGAAATATATAAAAAGTCGAATTTTTGATCGTGCATAGATGCTACCTGAAAGTATCCAGTAAGGGGTGTTTACATGAAAAAATTTCAGATATATTTAATTATTTCCTTTACTATAAGAGAAAAAAATTAAAACTTTATGTGAGTTAAGTAACAATGCATTCATAAACAATTTACCAAAATACTGGCGTACCCGGTAAGGGATGTTTACACAATAAAATTTGAGATATATCTAATTATTTCCCGTACTATAGGACATACAAATTTAAAACTTTGTATCTATGTTAGTTGGCTGACAATGCATTCAAAAAAATTCTAGGGTAGCACCTGTCGGAAAAAGTGTGCCCATCATTTCTCTAGAAGTCCTGCATAGATGCTACTTTCAGTATACCTCATGGGAATTTTAATCCAGTAAAAAAGAATCATCCATACACCAAATTTTCTAAAATATCGTGCGTAAATGCTTTTTTTTAAACGCAGTGAATCGTGCATAGGATCCTATATTTGATATACCTATTAGGAATTTTAATCCAAGAAAAAAAAGCATTTATGCACCAAATTATCTAAAAAATCGTGCATGAATGATTTTTTTAAACGCAGTGAATCGTGCATAGGATCCTATATTTGATATACATAATAAGAATTTTAATTCAGTAAAAAAGAACCATCCATGCACCAACTTTTCTAAAAAATCGTGCATGAAGGATTTTTTTAACGCAGTGAATCGTGCATAGGATCCTATATTTGATATACCTATTAAGAATTTTAATGCAGTAAAAAGAAGCATCCATGCACCAAATTTTCTAAAATATCGTGCATGGATGATTTTTTTAAACGCAGTGAATCGTGCATAGGATCCTATATTTGATATACCTATTGAGAATTTTAATACAGTAAAAAAGAAGCATCCATGCACTAAATTTTCTAAAATATCGTGCATGGATGCTTTTTTTAAACGCAGTGAATCGTGCATAGGATCCTATATTTGATATACCTATTAAGAATTTTAATCCAGTAAAAAAGAAGCATCCATTCACCAAATTTTCTAAAAAATCGTGCATCAATAATTTTTTTAAACGCAGTGAATCGTGAATAGGATCCTACATTTGATATACCTATTAAGAATTTTAATCCAGTAAAAAAGAATCATCCATGCGCCAAATTTTCTTAAAAATCGTGCATGAATAATTTATTTTAAACGCAGTGAATTGTGCATAGGATCCTATATTTGATATACCTATTAAGAATTTTAATTCAGTAAAAAAGAAGCATCCATGCACTAAATTTTCTAAAAAATCGTGCATTTATGATTTTTTTAAACGCAGTGAATAGTGCATAGGATTCTATATTTTATACACCTATTAAGAATTTTAATCTAGTAAAAAAGAAACATCCATGCACCAAATTTTCTTAAATATCGTACATTGATCCTTTTTTAAAACGCAGTGAATCGTGCATAGGTTCCTATATTTGATATACCTATTAGGAATTTTTATCCAGTAAAAAAGAAGCATCCATGCACCAAATTTTCTAAAATATCGTGCATGGATGCTTTTTTTAAACGCAGTGAATCGTGCATAGGATCCTATATATGATATACCTATTAAGAATTTTAATTTAGTATAAAAGAAGCACCCATGCACCAAATTTTGTAAAATATCGTGCATGGATGCTTTTTTTAAAACGCAGTGAATCGTGCATAGGATCCTATATTTGATATACGTAACAGGAATTTTAATCCAGTAAAAAATAAGCACCCATGCACCAAATTTTCTAAAATATCGTGCATGGATGCTTTTTTTAAATGCAGTGAATCGTGTATAAGATCCTATATTTGATATACCTATTAGGAATTTCAATACAGTATAAAAAAAGCATCCATGCACCAAAATTTCTAAAATATGGTGCACGGATGATTTTTTTTAAAGCAGCCGATCGTGCATAGGATCCTATATTTGATATACATATTAGGAATTTCAATCCAGTAAAAAAGAAACATTCATGCACCAAATTTTCTAAAATATCGTGCATGGATGCTTTTTTTAAACGCAGTGAATCGTGCATAAGATCCTATATTAAATATACCAATTAAAAATTTTAATCCAAGAAAAAAAGAAGCATCCATGCACAAATTTTCAAAAATATCGTGCATGGATGCTTTTTTTTAAACGCAGTGAATCGTGCATAGGATCCTTATTTTGATATACCTATTAAGAATTTTAATTTAGTATAAAAGAAGCACCCATGCACCAAATTTTGTAAAATATCGTGCATGGATGCTTTTTTTAAAACGCAGTGAATCGTGCATAGGATTCTATATTTGATATACGTAACAGAAATTTTAATCCAGTAAAAAATAAGCACCCATGCACCAAATTTTCTAAAATATCGTGCATGGATGCTTTTTTTAAATGCAGTGAATCGTGTATAAGATCCTATATTTGATATACCTATTAGGAATTTCAATACAGTATAAAAGAAGCATCCATGCACCAAAATTTCTAAAATATGGTGCACGGATGATTTTTTTTAAAAGCAGCCGGTCGTGCATATTATCCTATATTTGATATACATATTAGGAATTTCAATCCAGTAAAAAAGAAACATCCATGCACCAAATTTTCTAAAATATCGTGCATGGATGCTTTTTTTAAACGCAGTGAATCGTGCATAAGATCCTATATTAAATATACCTATTAAAAATTTTAATCCAAGAAAAAAAGAAGCATCCATGCACAAATTTTCAAAAATATCGTGCATGGATGCTTTTTTTTAAACGCAGTGAATCGTGCATAGGATCCTTATTTTGATATACCTATTAAGAATTTTAATCCGGTAAAAAAGAAGCATCCATGCAACAAATTTTCTTAAATATCGTGCATGGATGCTTTTTTTTAAACGTAGTGAATTGTGCATAGGATCGCTCGAACGCCGGTAAGTGTTCTAATAGCTCCCGGCATGTAAAAATCGAAATAATCACAACCCATTTGTTAATTTTTTCTACCCTGATAGATTTTATGTAAGAAAATGTTAATTTTTAGCAACGCACACATATTACATACATTTTGTTATACACAATATTATTATATAAACTATTTTTTTTAAACACTTATACAATCGTAGAGAAAGTTGTACTTGGAATAATTTTGAATTTATATAAAATATAGAAAAAATCCATATATAAAATACATATATACACTTTGATATATAACGTTATATGCGTAAAAATATAAACAATTACACAGAAAAACATGATTAGACTCAGTTATTTCCGAAAACCCATTTTAGACTTCAATTATTAAAAAAAATTAAAATTAATATCTTGCTGAAATTTTTTTCAGCTGGCTGAAATATCTGAAACTTTCGTTACTTCTAAGACAAGCTATGCTTAATAAAACCGTTTATACAACAAATCCGTATGTCTTTTATCTTCCGAGTTATTAAAAATTATAACATTTATTGCTTGATGAATTTTTTTTCAGCTGGCTGAAAATTCTGAAACTTTGTCCACATATAAAATAATGTGTGCTGAATACAAATTTTCAAACCGCTAATTTCTATCTCAGTTAGTATAAAAGTTATATAAGAAAATCAATCAAAAAAATTTAAAAAAATTGACCATGCGTGTTAGTGCGTGTCTAAACTAGCATCGCTCGAACGACGGCAAGTGGTCCAATAGCTCCCGGCATGTAAAAATCGAAATAATCACACCCCATTTGTTAATTTTTTCTACCCTGATAGATATTATATAAGAAAATGTTAATTTTTAGCAACGCACACATATTACATACATTTTGCTATATACAATATTATTATATAAACTATTTTTTTTATTTATTTTTTTTAAACACTTACACAATCGTAGAGAAAGTTGTACTTGGAATAATTTTTAATATATATATAAAATATAGAAAAAGATTCATATGTAAAATACATATATACACTTAGATATATAACGTTATATGCGTAAAAATATAAACAATTACACAGAAAAACATGATTCATTTGAAGATAGACTCAGTCAAAATGACAAGCGCGTGTGATTTATCATTCTATAAAACCATCAAACCCCAGGAAAAGCCACAACCATATCACCAGATGTCTACGATAACATGGTATAAGGTAGGGCTCAACTACTCTTAAAATCACCAATCCCATCTTCCACATATAAACAATAAAAACTTCCCCAAGTTTTTACTTAATCTAACCTTACTTAAAATCCGTCTTAAAATTCATAACCAGTAAATCCATCTACAAACTAATAGCCAAACTAAACATTAACAAATAATACCGCTGACTACAGCGGTAGGCACTCAAACAAAAACAAACCGAATCAAACATGCAGCCGACAATGTCTCAATCTGTTAACGTCGCGAGCCAAAACCAACAACAAACATTTGCAGGTGTCGCACGTAAACCAATTGCAGTATTACCCACTCTTGCCCTGAGTGGATAATAATTATGGTAAACGATAAAAATACAAAAACTATAAAACCGGGCGACAACGTTAATTTATGGACGATACGAAAAATCTTACTACTATGCCCAGATTTTAAACCCGTGAAAGTAATGGCGAGAGCGGCGTAACTCAGTGGTAGATTAGGGGTGAGTTTTACGTAAAGAAGAGGGAAAGGGCGCCAGTCGAAATAAAATTCAGCCCCTCTCAACCGAACGTGTTTCGACACACGGCACGGAACTGGGAAAATGCGGCAATAAGGAAATATAAACATAAAAAACCTTAAGTCCGGTTCGCGGGAACATTCAAATATTTTAGTAACAAACCAACACTGATCGTGCGTGCCTGCGAGCGGTTGGTATTGACAAAAAGTAACTAATATATCCAAAATGGCACGGGCGTTGATGTGTGCGTCTTTGGCCAAAGAATGCGCGTCAATCGCAGTAAATAAACAACTTGAACAGTATTCTAACCTAGTCGAAGTCGTTCGCAGATTCGTACTCCAGTTTACAAATGAATTAGATATACAAGTCGACCGCGAATCGGCTTGGTATACAATGGCGTACGTTGAAAAATTATATAAAGCGTAAGTACAACTAATATAGATAATCGATTTTGACATTACATAATAAACATGAATGCAGGTTATGAAATATGACAGTGCGTTTGAAATAAATGAGTTGAACAACAGGGAAGCCGTTGTCCCAATAAATAACATGGAATAATAAAGTGAAAAGACTTTTATCTGGTCGCTGGGTTGACACGGCTGGCTGTGGGTGTGGAGACGACAGATGACACCAAAAGCTCCAATCGCAGACGAGGTGTGTGCAGATAGCCAAACCAGGTTGCACCAGGTGGTTTTCCCACAAGTACAGGAAACTGTGATGGCGAGTAGTGGTGGTAACTTCCAGATAATCAGTCGTAGGCGTCAAACGGCACAGGTATTTCATCAATGAATGCCGAACAATCAACCTTGAGGTTCGATACGTGATGTACAGCTCGTGATCGATAAGTAAAGTCCCAATCGATGGGGTGACGTCACGATAAACGTAGTGAGAATAAAGTCGATAAATGTACACGTGAACGTGACAAGACCGTAACGTCAAAAGAAACGTAACGTGTGAATAGAACCAAAAATAAAAAGCCTTAGTTATAATGCGGCTACAATAGTAAATTCAGTTGCAGGACTGTGTGTATTAAATCCCGAATACACGGAGGAACCACTCTGTTCCAGAAAATTAGTTGCCGTACAAAAATTCCCTCACACGAGGATAATATTTCGAAAAACGATAAAAACGGTAACTTCAACGACACCAAAATTGTACGTGCAACTCCACAGGCTGCTAAAGAAGAAACTTGAAAAATGAAGATTTTGCAATCCTTTACCAATAAACACGTTAAATCTTTGCACAAACGTCGATGGAGGTCGTTCACCTGGCCTTGAGAATGAACTAGCTGAGTGGGTCAAGATGACGAAGATGACCGCAACGCGGGGACGTCATCAAGGTTGACTAAGAAGTAGGCGTAAGAGAAATCGACATGTAACAGCAGATTCTTTTCCTACAAAAGAACAAGCAATACTGATGAATTCGATCGACGGTCTTAAAATAAAAGATTATGTAATCAGCATAGGAAATATCATAGGCCCGAAAAACGTACTATTCGCGTCAAGAATTTCTAACAATAGAGTTTGCATATATGTGCAAACAAAAGAATTAGTGGACGACATAACAAAAAAATACAAAACAATAATAATAGAAAACAATGAAATAAACATACGGAGACTAATCACCCCAGCTAAACGTATAATACTGTCTAATGTATGTCCCTCCATTCCACACAGCATAATTGAGGAACACCTCAAACTTCTAGGGCTACAATTAGTATCTCCCATTAATTTCCTCAGAGTAGGAATGCAAGAATCTGAATATAGTCATGTATTAAGTTTTAGACGGCAAATTTATATTTCTCCCGACAACAATCCAACAGTACCAGACAGCACACTGATAAAACACGAAAATATTGAATACCGAATTTTCATATCTTCAGAAGACAACATAACATGTTTCGTTTGTAACAAACCAGGTCACAATAGTAGTCAATGTCAAAACAACATAAACGCAAATCCACTACCAACACCAATATTACAGAATAAACGCACCGCCTCGCAAATAACGTCAGACACAGAAAACTCTATTAAAAACATAAACAAACCAGCAACTCCCACAACAAGTAATACAATGGAAGATACAAACATAAGTAACTTAAATCAACCATCAGCAAAACAAAAATCAAAAAAACCCAGAAATATCAGCCCCGTAACTGAAACCAACACGCAAATTTCAGAATTAATAGAACCACTAAAACAGCACATGGAAGAAAACAAAGAAAAATACACACTTAATTTTAATGAACTCAAAGAATTTTTAGAAAACACATATGGAAACAAAAATCCTATAAGCCTAGCTAGAGATGTCACATCAAATACTCCCAAATTAATAGAAAATCTATATGAACTATATCCAAAACTAGAGCACAGATCAATTAAAACAAGATTTTCGAAATTAATCAACAAACTCAAAAAACATCTAAAATCCGAAACAGACCCTTCAATACACTCCAGTCAAGAATCCCTTCCAATTACCTCAAGTAGAGAGTCCATTTATTTTTGAATGATCTTACAGTGGAATTGTAACGGCTTCTTCGCACACATCGGTGAAATAAAAAAATTAATATCAGACCACAATCCTCAACTTATTTGCATTCAAGATACCAGATTTAAAAATTCCCAAACTGTAACATTACAAAACTACAGCGTAAGCAGAAAAGACAGAGACAACCCGATCAACGCTAGCGGAGGAGTAGCAATATTCACAAGAAAAGATATATATTCACAAGATATAAATATCAATACATCATTAGAAGCCATTGCACTACAAATATTCACACCAATTAAAACAACAATTTGCTGTCCATACTTACCTTTAAATTCTCAAGTAAACGAAAACGAAATAAAAAACCTATTAAATCAACTCCCCAAGCCATTTATCTTAATTGGAGACTTTAACTCTCACAATATCATATGGGGATCAAATAACACAGATAGAAGAGGTAAACTCATAGAGAACATCATAAATGATCTGGACCTAGTACTACTAAATGACGGCGCGAGCACACATTTCTGTAGCAGAAAAGGAAACTTTTCCACCATAGACCCATCCATGTGTGAACCTTCCATAGCACACCAATTCTCATGGGAAGTAATTCAATACCCATTCAATAACGGACACTTCACCATTAAATTAACCACCGGTACTAATATCAGTTTAGAACCTCACCAAACATACGAGAAATGGAAATTGGAGAAAGCAGACTGGAAACTTTTCTCTCCTCTAACCATACCAAGGGAAAAAATATCAAGCAACGACAACATCAACATCATAGTAGAGAATTTTATAAAAAATATAACAAACGCCGCTAACATCGCAATAGGCAAAAAGAGAATAAAAAACCACAATAAACTAGTACCTTGGTGGAACAATCAGTGCGAAGAAACAGTAAAACAAAATAAAAAGGCACTCTACAATTACAGAAAACATAAAACCATAGACAATCTAATAAACCTAAAGAAAACTCAAGCAGTGTTAAGACGAACAATCTTGAGAAGTAAAAAAGAATGTTGGGAAAACTTCGTATCAACAATCACCCCTAGCATAAGCACACAGACAATATGGAATAAAATTCGGAAAATAAGAGGAGCAAAAAACATACAACAAACAACAATGTTAAGGGTAGGTAACCAAACAATAACCAGTCCACAAGAAATAGCAAATACACTGGCAGACATATTCGAACAAAATTCAAACGATCAATGTTACAGTGAAAACTTTTTACAAAGAAAGACAGAAATAGAGCAGCAAAGCATAGACACGAGCAGTGAAGAAAACCTACCAATAAATACACCATTCACACTAAACGAATTAAAATACACACTAAAACACATCAAAGGGAAAAGTAGTCCAGGACCAGACGGGATCCCATATGAAATAATCAAAAACATATCCGAAGAAGCATTATTTCAATTACTAGACATTTATAATCACATATGGGAAAATAACCAATATCCCGAAAAATGGCGAGAAGTCACCACAATCCCAATATTAAAACCTGGGAAAGACAAAACAAACCCCACGAACTAACGACCAATATCACTGTCCAACTGTCTCAGCAAAGTCCTTCAAAAGATGGTCAACAAGAGACTGATGTGGTACCTCGAAGCAAACAACATACTAATAAAGGAACAATGCGGATTTAGAGCAAATCGATCTACAACCGATCAAATTATCTCCCTTGAAACAGAAATTCAGAAGGCGTACAAAAATAAACAACATCTAATCGCAATTCTATTTGATATACAAAAAGCATATGACTCCGCATGGAAACAGAATATAATAAAAACATTAGAAGAGTACAACATTAAAGGAAATATATTAAAATATATCATTAATTTCTTACACAAACGCAAATTTAGAGTAAAAAGTAACGATTGTGTATCGGAGGAAAAAAAGCAACAGAACGGAGTCCCACAAGGCAAAATCCTAAGCGTTACCCTATTCTTAATCGCCATGAACAAAATAACAAAATACATCCCTAACAACAGTCAAATGTCACTTTTCGCTGACGATCTTATAATATATTACAAAGGCAAAAATACCAACAGTATAAAACAAAACCTGCAAAGTACAATAGATGGGTTACAAAAATGGGCAAACGCAACAAGATTCCAGTTTTTAGAATCAAAAACACAGGCGATACACTTTTGCAAAATGAGAAAACACCATGAACATCCGGTAATCAAAATAAACGACACAGCCATCACCTATTGCAACACAGTTAAATTCCTCGGTGTAACATTCGACACCAAATTAACATGGGGACCACATATCCTAAAACTAAAAAAAAGAGTGTATGCAAAAACTAAATATCATAAAATCACTTAGTCACTCGAAGTGGGGCGCTAACAGAAAATGTATTATGAACGTCTACAAAGCTATAATCAGATCTAAATTGGATTATGCTTGCATTGCCTACTCAACAGCTAGACAATCCAAATTAAAACTTTTCGACCCTATCCACAATACTGCTCTCCGATTAGCTTCAGGTGCATATAGAACTAGTCCCATAGAAAGCCTTACAGTTGAAATGGGAGACCGATACTAGAATTAAGAAGAATGAAACTATCCCTAAACTACACAATTAAACTAACAGAAAATCAAAACAATCCCGCATTTAAAAAAATGTTTAAAACGAAAACAGAACTTTACAATGATACCCTTCTACAACAAAAAATAAACCTCTTTCTTAATAAAATACAGCTACCTCTACCATTCACAGAAAACATAACTTAAGTAGGCCATACACGCTACGGTCTACCGGAAAGGTCCACCTGTGCAGGTATGCCTGCGCAGGTCAACTGAACATAGGTAGCGTGTATGGGGACGTTCCGGTGTATCGGAGCGGTCTTCAGTTCTTTTTGCGATGGCATCGAATGTGGACGATGACACGCTGTCATTGCTAGGTCTTGCTTTAATTTTGAAGATAAATGATACGAAAAAGAAGCGAAAAAAGTGGTGTAAGCATTGGTTATTGAAAAGGAAAATATATAGTCATATTAATTTATTAAATGAATTGAAATTTGAACCAGAAGATTTTAAAAACTATCTTCGAATGGACGAGAAAACATACCTTAAATTACTAGAAATGGTTACTCCTATGATAAAAAAAGAAGACACAGTTATGAGAAATAGTATTTCTGCGCACGAAAGATCATCAGTTACACTGAGATTTCTCGCAACTGGCAGAAGTTATGAGGACCTAAAATTTTCAGCAATTATTTCGCCTCAGGCACTTGGAAAAATTATTCCTGAAACATGTGAGGCTTTGTATAAAGTACTTAAAAGAGATTATTTGAAGGTAAGTCATTAAAACACTGTTATATTACAGATAATATTTATTGAAAAAATTACGATTATAATTTTAATCATTAAAGTACAAAACAGTCGCGTTCAAATTATTCATTATCAACAGTGAAATTATTAAGGAATGTCGCTGCCGAACCTGGAATCGATAAAACTACCTCTGTTTCATTAGGCTGCTTTCCTGGAATCGTAGGTGTTCGTATTTGTGGCGAGTAGGGATTGCCTTGGGAACTGTTGAGTAGATGGCTAGTTTGAAATGATTGAGAAAGATACTCTGAATTGTGACTGGTGGGAAATGGAATGCAGGGTGGGCTAGGACTTCCGGAAGTAACAAAATTTACAGGGGTATATGCCCTATTGGAATTAGGAGAGGACTGATATGCATGTTGTCGATATTGCAGATCAGGAACATAGCTTCGTTGATTTTGTTTCAAAACATCTCTCATGTTAATATAGGCGTGCTCGGGAGTGAGGTTTCCTATTTCTGCTTCAAAAAGTAAATCATTAATAAGTCTTTCTGCGACTATTATTTGTTTCGCATCTAAAGCCCTCAATTTCATCGCCACATTTTTGCCAATAATATCGCACCTATCTTCTGTTACAATTGGGCGAGGACGCTTAAAGTGATCTCGTACCGATTCCAATACTTCATGTGCTATTCTTTCATCTTTTCTTTTTGTTGTACAAGGTTTTGGTGGGCGAGATGAATTATTATTTGACGATGTTGATCGAGCCTCGTTGTCGGTAGATACGCTGTTGGATGAATATTCTTCATCGGCATTTGAAGAGTCTTCAGTGTTGTCTTTCTAAAAACAAATAATTTTGATACATTGTTGTGTTCTGCCGCTATAGATATTTCACATGAAAAATAACTACTTATTGTATAAATGATAAATGTGTTATTTTTATATTACAGTTTCCTACATCTGAAGAAGAGTGGAAAGAAATAGCAAATATGTATGAAGAACGATGGAACTTTCCTCATTGTCTTGGTGCAATAGATGGAAAGCACATAGCGATTGTTCCACCGGCTAATAGTGGATCGTATTTTTATAATTATAAAGGGCAACATAGCTTGGTTCTTATGGCAATTGTTAATGCAAAATACCAATTTATGTATATAGACATTGGCATGAATGGCAGAATATCCGATGGAGGGGTTCTACAAAACACTAAATTTTTTGAAAAATTAGAAAATAGTGATTTACATATTCCAAGCAGTGAATTCTTAACAGGAAGTAACCGAAATTTACCATATGTATTTGTGGCAGATGACGCGTTCCCATTACGCCCCGATATGATAAAACCATTTCGGCAGGCAGATTTAACATCGCAAGAAAGAAAAATCCTGAATTACAGATTATCTCGCGCGAGGCGGACTGTTGAAAACGCTTTTGGGATAATGGCATCACGATTTCGGATATTTTATACTCATATAAATTTAGAACCCGAAAATATCGATAAAGTAGTGAAAGCCTCTTGTGTATTACATAACTTTTTAATTGAACACTCAAAAAAGTCTTATGCACCTCAAAAATGTTTTTATCGAGAAAACTCTGAAAACGGGACTATAATTTCTGAAGGATACAATACAAACAATAGTACCATGGAAAACTTGGAAAGAAGAAACCCAGGAAATACTTTGAACAACGCGAAGAGAGTCCGAAACAATTTTATGCATTATTTCAATCAGGAGGGAAGGGTACCATGGCAAAATGATCATGTAAATTAAAAAATAAGGCTGAACGGGCAGAGTAGGTAGTTCTAAATACATAGGTAGTAGTGATGTACAGGATCGTTAAAAATGTAAATACTCGGATACGGATACGGATCTTTATTTTCGATGATACGGATATCCGGAAGATCACTAATAGTTATATTATAAGCTTTGGTGAAATTTAGAAGGACTGTAAATACAAAATAATTATGTGTTACATGTATTCAACTTAATAAAAAATTATACTACAAAGTATGAAATATTTTACTTATTTCACAACTATTTTCGTCATCACTATCTAAGTTGGATGAAGATTCCCTTGGAGTGCATTGATCATGAATGAAATTGAACAAATCGTAGTACCACAGTTTAATACGGTACACATCATCAGCAGATGCCCCAGACTTTAAAGATTGCTCATATTTCTTCTTTTCCTTTCTAACATTGCTTCTTAAGTTATTGATCTTTTTAACAACTACATCTTTGTTCGCATCTGGCTCAATTTCTCTCAATTTTTCTATGAGTAATTTATAAGCAGCTTCTTTTTTGTCTCGAATATGGTAATCTTTGTTTTTAGTTTGCCAAAGACATGGATTACTTCTATAAATTTCGATAAAGTCTTCAAGGATTTTTTTCGTTGAATCTGGTGGCGCCATTTTCTGGCAATACGATGCGAGCGATGAGACCACCGTCCGAAAGAAACAGAAAACAACTAACGCGACCTGCGCAGGCGTCCGGAGTACACGCACAGGTACACCTTACGGTGTCACTCGAAAGAATCGGTTTTCGATCTTGCGCCGGTCGCCTGCGCAGGTTCAAACAACTGCACAGGTTTATTCCCACACACATTCCGGTCTACCTGCGCAGGCATACCTGCACAGGTGGACCTTTCCGGTAGACCGTAGCGTGTATGGCCGGCATTACCATAAATATCCTCCCTGGTTGTTATCCCCCCCAACAACTATTCTAGACCTATCCAAATATCCCAAACATGACACTCCCCCTGAGCTCTACCAACAACAGTTCCGAATAATAAAAAAACAGGCATGACGGTTACCAGTACATATATACAGATGGATCCAGGCACAACGACAAGATAGGAGCTGGTGTGGTAATAGAAAACACAATTGAAAATGTCCAACTTCCTTCCTGCGTTAGCATATTCACAGCAGAGAGTTACAGCCTACGTAGAGCAACGGAAATAATAAAGAACGAGACACAAAACAAATTTTTCATATGCACAGACTCCCTCAGAACAATACAAGGCATAGATGACCCATATACAAAACAAAAATTCATACAAGACATTCAAACCAACATCCACGACTTTCAAAACAACCAAGGAAAATACATCATTGTAATGTGGATACCATCTCACTCGGGAATCAAAGGTAACGAACAAGCCGACCAAGCAGCCAAAGAAGGTACAGAAAAAACCCTAGAAAATATCCATATCCCTGCGCAAGACCTAAAAACCGTCATAAATAAAAAAATCAAAGACATATGGACACAAAAATGGAAAGAAAACACAAGCAATAAACCAAGACAAATAAAAGAAGACGTCCTAGAATGGCCAACAATAGAAGATCGAAAAACACAAACAATACTAACGAGATTTAGAATAGGCCATACGAAAATAACGCACAGCCATATATTACAAAAAACCCAGCCCAACATCTGTGAAACATGTAACACCCAGATCACCGTCGACCACATCATCATCCACTGCAGGAAATATTCAACACAGAGACAACTCCACAACATCCCAAACACACTAAAACAAGCCCTAGAAAACAACAGAGAAAACAACCAAAATGTTATAAAATACCTACAACATATACAATTACAAAATAAAATATAATGTAATATGACACTGAATGTAATCTCAATGTACCGAGGCACTAGTGGTTCATGAGCCGAAGTGCCTTTAAATTTCTTAAATAAAAAAATAAAAAACATGATTAGACCCAGTTATTTCCGAAAACCCATTTTAGACTTCAATGATTAAAAATATTAAAATTAATATCTTGCCGAATTTTTTTTTCAGCCGGCTGAAATATCTGAAACTTTCGTTACTTCTAAGACAAGGTCTGCTTAATAAAACCGTTTATACAACAAATCTGTAAAAATTAAAACATTAATTCCTTGATGAAATTTTTTTCAGCTGGCTGAAAATTCTGAACCTTTGTCCACATATAAAATAATGCGTGCTGAATACAAATTTTCAAACCGCTAATTTCTATTTCATTTAGTATAAAAGTTATATAAGAAAATCAATAAAAAAAATTTAAAAAAATTCACTTGGTGGCTTTTCTGGAGTCTCCGCCGCCGAAGAGTTAGTTGTTGAGTTTGTAACTTAGCTTCATCGTTTTGGGAACTTTGTTTCAATTTGCTAGTAATTTAAATCATTTATAATTTCAAAGTAAAATCAGTAGCTGTATTGATACTTACGTGTTCGCTGCCGTGTCACAGACACGAAAGAAGCACCGACGGTCACAGTCACTAAGGAAGGGTTTGGTTTTTATTTTTCTGTATCGTGTACATTGTAAATAAAGTCTGTGTGTGAACAACAGTGTTAAGCTCCTTTACTACATATTCCGTGGCGCCCGAGTTTTCAGATACCGCCGAGGGAAATAGAGTCATGCCGACACCGGGTCCACCACCAGCCGGAACGGCGTCGCACTATGTGTCACTTAATATAAACAATAAAAATTATTTATGTTATATTTTGTTAAAATATATTATTATACATCAAGACACACATATAAATAATATATTTTTCAATTGCTATAACATATAATAACATGTAAATCTAGCGAGGCACTTGGCGCGTGTAGCCATATGACCCTAGTTTGGCACGCATTATCAGATATCATATATATATATATATATATATATATATATATATATATATATATATATATATATATATATATATATGTCGGAGATTGTAATATCAAAGCATGTCGTAACGATCATTTAATGAATCAAGTATTACATGAATCACTTATAATCTTTTAATTGTATTGTCGTAATCGAAACGGCAAGCATTCTTGGCTACAATGCTTGGATGGAATCAGTGTGTAGCGGTGCTCAGGAGTGAGTGCAGGTCCGCCTCGCTGAGATCATCACGTTTATATTATCGCTGTGGTTCTGAAATAGTGTTGGTCGACATAGAGTTTGCCAGTGATACTACCCCGCGACATCAGAAGTGGGATTCGCCTGCGATCCACAATATTGTATGTGGGTTTGTGTTCTGTTGGTGAATTATAAAGTGAAGTGTAGGGCCAAGCAGATTAAGATGGAAAGGCAGTCTAGCAATTTTTGCAGGTTTTCATCATAGGGCATTGACCAGTAACAAGGATTCCGTCTGTGTCCCACCCAGAGAGTGGTGACGCAATTACAAGAGCTCGTTAAGTAGAACCGTGAGTAATGAGTACTGAATTTATGTTAAGCGGTCTTCCAATACTGGTAAGAGATTGTATTACAAAGCTCAAGATATCGTTGTGAGCTATGTTGATGGCAATTGGGTTGCTGTTGTAATAAAAGCAATTCGGTCAGTTGCTTGCTGAGAAACGAGACACGGAGTCGAGTTTGTTGTTTATGATATTGTGAAGGCCGATGATCCAGATTACCGAAATAGAAACTATAACATGAAAATTTCGCTGGAGATCTTCAGGGAAAATAGTTAAAGGTGGAAATATGTTAGAAAACTATGCTAAAGATTAATATTTTATTAACTGCAGATAAAGTTTACTGAGCTACAAATTGTAGATAGAGGATATTGTTATTATCATTATTAGGTTGAGGGCTTTAAGCGCTGGTGACTTTTGTCACCGCAACCAGTAAGATCTGCTGTAGCGTGTTTTGACTGAATGTCTGGAAGCCACTCCAAAGTTTTGATGAACTGAAATTTGGTATTTTATAGAACAATGACTAGTAAATATACTTGTCATAATTCAAACTCCCTTTTGTTGAGAGCTTATAGCAGTTTAACGTTTATAGTCGAGGGTGAAATGAATATCTCCAGGCTATGAATTATGGCTTTTCAAGTATCCACAGGAAGTGCCTAAGACTCTCTTATACTACGGTACCCATTTTAGCTTTGATTCACAAGTGAAAGCAGCCTGGTTATCTGACGTTAGGTAGATTGCTTCTCCTTTGAGAGCTTGTTTAAATTTATTGAGCACACAGATTTATTGCTTGAGATATAAGGAAACCGTTGTGTATGGATTCCTTTATTTGGCAGTACGGACCAAATAAAATCGATCCGTTTCTGCTGACTCTAGTTTAGAAATATCCGTAAACCAGGACAGATAGTCTATTTGGAAGAGTGGCCTTACTACTGTCCACCGAAGGCGATTATTAAAAACTCTCTTGTGTAGCTTTTTGTTTTAGAAATTATGAGTGGCCTACGAGATCTCCAAGCTTGAAGTGTTTTGTCTTGCAGAGTGCAAAGACGTTGGCCCCAGAATCAATTCCATTACTGCACTTGGACAGGTATTCATAGCGCCTGTGGTATGTGATACAAAGAAAAACTATCGTTGCGCTTCCGCAAAGACGCTTGTGCTGTGTTTTGTTACATTTTGGCCGCCATACTAACGATGCATTGGTCCAAATACGGTGATGTATGGCCAGTGGTTCGTTTCTGCCTGCAATATCTAGTTTTTGCTAGAAGGACAGCGGCTTGTGTCCGAGGCTGCTACGGGATTTGTTTTGATGATTTTGTTAATGTATAAATTGCATGTGGACTTTTGAATATTCAGGTTTCAGGTATCTGCGTTGACATTAAGGGTAATGTGATTGAAGTGAGAGATCGAAGCATTCGATGAGTTACCGTACGATGATGCTATTTGGGAAAAATATTGTTGACAGTGGCGGGAGAGCTGTAATTATGGACGAAGTCTGTACCAGTCTGTTTTGAAATAATAAGCCAGAATGGGTGAGCATCCTGCCCAAGATCTACGAATGAGGCGATGTGTAGCACTGATAGTGAGAGAATGTATTGGATGTACCGTGTTAGCGTGAATAATATAGCGCTGTGCAGACAGTTCAAATCTGAGTGAACTTTTATCAATTGTTCATGGTATAATTTGTATGAAGTTATTCAAGTTCCTGCACGTCCATGTTCCAAAACCCTGAGTCGTTACGGATGGAACTTTCATGAATATTGAAATTTAGCTACAAATATGGTAGTGGTTTGAAATAGTCCCTGAGTCTATTCCCAGAACATACTATATGACTTTATTAAATTTCCCGTGAGCATGGTCGTAGCTATAAAACTTGGCGTTTTGGTTTTGATGGGGCTGTGGCCGATCAGGCTCCTTGTGACCGTTTTCGGGGTGACCATGCCAGTTTTGTCAAATTGTGAATTTGTTGAATGTTTAAATTGTGGCAAGCTAGATCATCCGCAGAGGAGTTGCACAGGACAGCTGGTGCTCGGAATGGAGCCTGCCACGGTTGCGAAGCCGACTGTTTTACTTGAAAAACAATTGAGCAACAGAAATTTGTCAGCCATTAGAAGCAGAGAAGTCTGACAAGACGGGACTTGCTTTTCAAATGTTTGTCTTAATGTTTGGGACGCCTAAGTGCAGCGTGATGGACGCTGGAACAAATTGCTTCAAAATATTTTGATCGTATCCGAAGATAAATTTATTTGAAGAAAGTTCATCGGATGATGGATATAAAGGAAGATAAAAAAATAATTGTCTCTACATCTCCTCTTGCAAACGTTTCGATATATTATTTTACCTTCATCAAATGCTACAATAAAAATATTTGACACAAATCAACCACAATCGTTTTCCAGAGTATAATCAAGCAATAATAAACAACAAGTTTAAATAAACAACAATTTTTTATCAAATACCTGTGAGATATGTAGGCCAAACGAGAAACATTATAAAGGACAGCATCACCTGTGACAGTGTAAAATCAACTGACTAAAACTTTGAAGAGCCGACAAACTTTCATAACAAAAGTGGCTAAGGAGCAATTGAGGCGTTGGTCTGGACATTGGACATTTTCGTTAAATTCTTTAGAATTATTAACCGTGATGGAAGATGGCATGCTACTGGATGCCTCTGTCATGGTGTTTCGGTATGCTACTGTGATACCTTTGCCGAAGGTAACATGCTAACTAGGTGCCTCTGTCGTGTGGTTTTCCGAGCTGGTTAAGCGATGACGGAATAGTGTTCCGTTGCTGGGTAAGCAATGACGGTGTGGTTTTCCGAGCTGGTTAAGCGATGACGGAATGGTGTTCCATTGCTGGGTAAGCAATGACGGTATGGTTTACTTGCGCTGGTTAAGCGAAGATGGAATAGCAATCGATTGCTGGTTAAGCAATGATGGTCTGTCGCTGTTGGACAAGCTATAACAATGCTTGAATACTGATATTGGTAGTCATGTATTTACTGGTGAAATGTATTGTCACAGAATTATGTTTTGTTTGACGTCTTGTAAAAAAGGTGTCCATTAAATAATTTAGTGTACTTTAGCTAATTTTTGAGCTTAATATAAATGTGAACAAAGTTGTAACTATTTGAGCACTTCTTGGTCAAAGATAGCCGAGCGAAAATACTGTGGATAAATTCTTTGTTTTCAGATAGTTCACAGGAGGACGTGTGAAACGTCAGAATGGCCGTGTCGGAGATTGTAATATCAAAGCATGTCGTAACGATCATTTAATGAATCAAGTATTACATGAATCACTTATAATCTTTTAATTGTATTGTCGTAATCGAAACGTCAAGCATTCTTGGCTACAATGCTTGGATGGAATCAGTGTGTAGCGGTGCTCAGGAGTGAGTGCAGGTCCGCCTCGCTGAGATCATCACGTTTATATTATCGCTGTGGTTCTGAAATAGTGTTGGTCGACATAGAGTTTGCCAGTGATACTACCCCGCGACATATATATATATATATATATATATATATATATATATATATATATATATATATATAATGAATTATTGTTTAAAATTAGCAAAATTCATTATTGTACATAAAAATAAACCATACAATAGTGAAATTTGTAAAATATACTGCAGTATTTATCTATCGGGGCAAAGGCGTGAGTAACTATGTGTCACTTAATATAAACACAATAAAAATTATTTATGTTAAATTTTGTTAAAATATATTATTATACATCAAGACACACATATAAATAATATATTTTTCAATTGCTATAACATATAAATCTAGCGAGGCACTTGGCGCGTGTAGCCATATGACCCTAGTTTGGCACGCAGTATCACATATCATATATATATATATATATATATATATATATATATATATATATATATATATATATATAATGGATTAATGTTTAAAATTAACAAAATTCATTAACAATAGTGAAATTTGTAAAATATACTGCAGTTTTTATCTATCGGGGCAAAGGCGTGAGTAACTATGTGTCACTTAATATAAACACAATAAAAATTATTTATGTTATATTTTGTTAAAATATATTATTATACATCAAGACACACATATAAATAATATATTTTTCAATTGCTATAACATATAATAACATATAAATCTAGCGAGGCACTTGGCGCGTGTAGCCATACGACCCTAGTTTGGCACGCAGTATCAGATATCATATATATATATATATATATATATATATATATATATATATATATATAATGGATTATTGTTTAAAATTAACAAAATTCATTATTGTACATAAAAATTAACCATACAATAGTGAAATTTGTAAAATATACTGCAGTTTTTATTTATCGGGGCAAAGGCGTGAGTAACTATGTGTCACTTAATATAAACACAATAAAAATTATTTATGTTATATTTTGTTAAAATATGATATTATACATCAAGACACATATATAAATAATATATTTTTCAATTGCTATAACATATAAATCTAGCGAGGCACTTGGCGCGTGTAGCCATATGTCCCTAGTTTGGCACGCAGTATCAGATATCATATATATATATATATATATATATATATATATATATATATATTTATATAAATATATATATATATATATATATATATATATATATATATATATATATATATATATATAAATATATATATATATATATATATATATATATATATATATATATATATATATATATATATATAATGGATTAAAATTAACAAAATTCATTATTGTACATAAAAATAAACCATACAATAGTGAAATTTGTAAAATATACTGCAGTTTTTATCTGTTGGGGCAAAGGCGTGAGTAACTATGTGTCACTTAATATAAACACAACAAAAATTATTTATGTTATATTTTGTTAAAATATATTATTATATATCAAGACACACATATAAATAATATATTTTTCAATTGCTATAACATATAATAACTTATAAATCTAGAAAGGCACTTGGCGCGTGTAGCCATATGACCCTAGTTTGGCACGCAGTATCAGATATATATATATATATATATATATATATATATATATATATATATATATATATATATATATATGTATATATATAATGGATTATTGTTTAAAATTAACAAAATTCATTATTGTACATAATAATAAACCATACAATAGTGAAATTTGTAAAATATACTGAAGTTTTTATCTATCGGGACAAAGGCGTGAGTAACTATGTGTCACTTAATATAAACTCAATAAAAATTATTTATGTTACATTTTGTTAAAATATACTATTATACATCAAGACACACATATAAATAATATATTTTTCAATTGCTAGAACATATAATAACATACAAATCTAGCGAGGCACTTGGTGCGTGTAGCCATATGACCCTAGTTTGGCACGCAGTATCAGATATCATATATATATATATATATATATATATATATATATATATATATATATATATATATAATGGATTATTGTTTAACATTAACAAACTTCATTATTGAACATAAAAATAAACCATACAATACTGAAATTTGTAAAATTTACTGAAGTTTTTATCTATCGGGGCAAAGGCGTGAGTAACTATGTGTCACTTAATATAAACACAATAAAAATTATTTATATTATATTTTGTTAAAATATAATATTATACATCAAGACACACATATAAATAATATATTTTTCAATTGCTATAACATACAATAACATATAAATCTAGCGAGGCATTTGGCGCGTGTAGCCATATGACCCTAGTTTGGCACGCAGTATCAGATATATATATATATATATATATATATATATATATATATATATATATATATATATATAATGGATTATTGTTTAAAATTAACAAAAATCGATATTGTACATAAAAATAAACCATACAATAGTGAAATTTGTATAATATACTGAAGTTTTTATCTATCGGGGCAAAGGCGTGAGTAACTATGTGTCACTTAATATAAACACAATAAAAATTATTTATATTATATTTTGTTAAAATATATTATTATACATCAAGACACACATATAAATAATATATTTTTCAATTGCTATAACATATAATAACATATAAATCCAGCGAGGCACTTGGCGCGTGTAGCCATATGACCCTAGTTTGGCACGCAGTATCAGATATCATATATATATATATATATATATATATATATATATATATATATATATATATATATAATGGATTATTGTTTAAAATTAACAAAATTCATTATTGTACATAAAAATAAACCATACAATAGTGAAATTTGTAAAATATTCTGAATTTTTTATCTATCGGGGCAAAGGCGTGAGTAACTATGTGTCACTTAATATAAACACAATAAAAATTATTTGTCATATTTCGTTAAAATATATTATTATACATCAAGACACACTAAATAATATATTTTTCAATTGCTATAACATATAATAACATATAAATCTAGCGAGGCACTTGGCGCCTGTAGCCATATGACCCTAGTTTGGCACGCAGTATCAGATATCATATATATATATATATATATATATATATATATATATATATATATATATATATAATGGATTACTGTTTAAAATTAATAAAATTCATTATTGTACATAAAAATAAACCATACAATAGTGAAATTTGTAAAATATACTGAAGTTTTTATCTATCGGGGCAAAGGCGTGAGTAACTATGTGTCACTTAATATAAACACAATAAAAATTATTTATGTTATATTTTGTTAAAATATATTACTATACATCAAGACACACATATAAATAATATATTTTTCAATTGCCATAACATATAATAACATATAAATCTAGCGAGGCACTTGGCGCGTGTAGCCATATGACCCTAGTTTGGCACGCAGTATCAGATATCATATATATATATATATATATATATATATATATATATATATATATATATATATATATATATATATAATGGATTATTGTTTAAAATTAACAAAATTCATTATTGTACATAAAAATAAACCATACAATAGTGAAATTTGTAAAATATTCTGAATTTTTTATCTATCGGGGCAAAGGCGTGAGTAACTATGTGTCACTTAATATAAACACAATAAAAATTATTTATATTATATTTTGTTAAAATATATTATTATACATCAAGACACACATATAAATAATATATTTTTCAATTGCTATAACATATAATAACATATAAATCCAGCGAGGCACTTGGCGCGTGTAGCCATATGACCCTAGTTTGGCACGCAGTATCAGATATCATATATATATATATATATATATATATATATATATATATATATATATATATATATATATATATATATATATATATAATGGATTATTGTTTAAAATTAACAAAATTCATTATTGTACATAAAAATAAATCATACAATAGTGAAATTTGTAAAATATACTGAAGTTTTTATCTATCGGGGCAAAGGCGTGAGTAACTATGTGTCACTTAATATAAACACAATAAAAATTATTTATGTTATATTATGTTAAAATATATTATTATACATCTAGACACACATATAAATAATATATTTTTCAATTGCTATAACATGTAATAACATATAAATCTAGCGAGGCACTTGGCGCGTGTAGCCATATGACCCTAGTTTGGCACGCAGTATCAGATATCATATATATATATATATATATATATATATATATATATATATATATATATATATATATATATATATATATATAATGGATTATTGTTTAAAATTAACAAAATTTATTATTGTACATAAAAATAAACCATACAATAGTGAAATTTGTAAAATATACTGAAGTTTTTATCTATCGGGGCAAAGGCGCGAGTAACTATGTGTCACTTAATATAAACACAATAAAAATTATTTATGTTATATTTTGTTAAAATATATTATTATACATCACGACACACATATAAATAATATATTTTTCAATTGCTATAACATATAATAACATAAATCTAGCGAGGCACTTGGCGCGTGTAGCCATATGACTCTAGTTTGGCACGCAGTATCAGATATCATATATATATATATATATATATATATATATATATATATATATATATATATATATATATATATATTTAGAATGGATTATTGTTTAAAATTAACAAAATTCATCATTGTACATAAAAATAAACCATACAATAATGAAATTTATAATTGCTATAACATATAATAACATATAAATCTAGCGAGGCACTTGGCGCGTGTAGCCATATGACCCTAGTTTGGCACGCAGTATCAGATATCATATATATATATATATATATATATATATATATATATATATATATATATATATATATATATATAATGGACGATTGTTTAAAATTAACAAAATTCATTATTGTACATAAAAATAAACCATACAATAGTGAAATTTGTAAAATATTCTGAAGTTTTTATCTATCGGGGCAAAGGCGTGAGTAACTATGTGTCACTTAATATAAACACAATAAAAATTATTCATGTTATATTTTGTTAAAATATATTATTATACATCAAGACACACTAAATAATATATTTTTCAATTGCTATAACATATAATAACATATAAATCTAGCGAGGCACTTGGCGCGTGTAGCCATATGACCCTAGTTTGGCACGCAGTATCAGATATCATATATATATATATATATATATATATATATATATATATATATATATATATATAATGGATTATTGTTTAAAATTAACAAAATTTATTATTGTACATAAAAATAAACCATACAATAGTGAAATTTGTAAAATATACTGAAGTTTTTATCTATCGGGGCAAAGGCGTGAGTAACTATGTGTCACTTAATATAAACACAATAAAAATTATTTATGTTATATTTTGTTAAAATATATTATTATACATCACGACACACATATAAATAATATATTTTTCAATTGCTATAACATATAATAACATATAAATCTAGCGAGGCACTTGGCGCGTGTAGCCATATGACTCTAGTTTGGCACGCAGTATCAGATATCATATATATATATATATATATATATATATATATATATATATATATATATATATGTATATATATATATATATATATATATATATATATATATATATATATATATATATATATATATATATATATATACCGGGTGGAACATCATACCTGTGTACATACGCGATTTATATGAGAAAAACAGTTTTTTCGTGCGCATTGTTCCCCAAATTATTTTAGACAAAAATGCTTCAAATAAATGATGTAGAGCATAAAATTCTGCATCTAAATCAATAAACAGAATTACTTTTACATGCTTTGTAACGACAGAAATTAAATAAGAAAATATTGAAAATTACTTTGAAAATATCAAATAGCCATGGAATTGAAACAAAAATAGAAACAAATAAATGTCTGACGTTTGACAGATAAATAACTATTTTGACGGTAAAATATCAAAATGAATTCAGTTTATTCTAACGAAGAAAGGGTTTTTATAAAAAAACTTTTTATAGTGGAAATTGTTTACGTATAGTTAGAGATTTATTCGCCGTGAAATTTCCAAATAGGCCAATTCCAAGCGCTACAACAATACGCGCGTATGTTCAAAAATTTGAATCCACGGCAAGTGTTGCGGCGGAAAATAGTACAGGTAAATTTAAATTTGAATATTTTTTAAGAGATTTACAAACAAATCATATCTTTATTTATAGGAAATAAAAATAATCGCATTAATTTAGAAAACGAACAAAGAGTTCTGGAATTAATAAATTTTAATCCTAAATTAAGTTCAAGAATAATAGCGCAGGAATGTGAGATTGCTCATTCTACTGTATTGCGCATACTTAAAAAACATAAATACCACCCTTATAAGATGCAATGCCATCAAGACATTTCGCCCATTGATGAAGAAAGTAGGCGAGTTTTTTGTGAAGATATGCAAGAACGAGCAAATCGGGATCCTGATTTTCTTCCATCTATTTGCTTTACCGATGAGTGTACTTTTACATTAAACAATGAACCAAACGTTCAAAATGATAGGCACTGGGCTCTAGAAAATCCAAGATTAAATGTTACCACCAGAACGCAATATCCTCAAAAAATTAATATTTGGGCAGGCATTTTTAATAGCAATATTATTGGACCATTTGAGATCGTTGGCAACTTAAATTCTGAAACATACTTGGAACTCTTGATTAATGAGATCGGCCCTGCATTAGACAGCGTAGCGCGCGAAAATCAGGAGGTTTGGTTTCAACAAGATGGCTGCCCAGCTCATTTCGGAGTAAGTGTTAGAGATTATTTAAACCAAGCATTTCCAAATCGCTGGATTGGTCGTGGTGGAACTTTAAATTGGCCAACCAGATCTCCTGATTTAGCACCTTGCGACTTTTTTTTATGGGGTCATCTTAAATGTAAAATTTATAAGCAGCGCCACCCAAATATTAATTCATTGCGAGAAGCTATCATGGAGGAGAGCGCCTTAATCACAAATAGGCAGCTCGCTAATGTAAGAAATTCATTCTACAATAGACTTGGTTATTGCTTGGCTGAAAACGGAGGATTATTCGAATATTTGTTATAATAATAAATTGTAGTGATTAATTTATTCAGAGAATTACTGTTTGAAATTTGAATTGTAGTAGATAGGTCATAATGTTTATATGAATTATTTCCAATTTAAAAAGATTTTCAATAAAAATCCTTTAAAAAATAAATATTTCATTGAAATGTACAATTGTCGTAATAATAGGTATGGAGATTTTTGTATGAATTTAATTTACCTATTTATTTGTTTCTATTTTTGTTTCAATTCCATGGCTATTTGATATTTTCAACGTAATTTTCAATATTTTCTTATTTAATTTGTGTCGTTACAAAGCATGTAAAAGTAATTCTGTTTATTGATTTAGATGCAGAATTTTATGCTCTACAACATTTGTTTGAAGCATTTTTGTCTAAAATAATTTGGGGAGCAATGGGCACAAAAAAACTGTTTTTCTTATATAAATCGCCTATGTACACAGGTATGATGTTCCACCCGGTATATATATATATATATATATATATATATATATATATATATATATATATATATATATATATATATATATATATATATATTTATAATGGATTATTGTTTAAAATTAACAAAATTCATCATTGTACATAACAATTAACCATACAATAGTGAAATTTGTAAAATAGGCGTGAGTAACTATGTGTCACTTAATATAAACACAATAAAAATTATTTATGTTATATTTTGTTAAAATATATTATTATACATCAAGACACACATATAAATAATGTATTTTTCAATTGCTATAACTTATAATAACATATAAATCTAGCGAGGCACTTGGCGCGTGTAGCTATATGACTCTAGTTTGGCACGCAGTATCAGATATCATATATATATATATATATATATATATATATATATATATATATATATATATATATATATATATATATATATATATATATATATATATATATAATGGATTATTGTTTAACATTAACAAAATTCATTATTGTACATAAAAATAAACCATACAATAGTGAAATTTGTAAAATATACTGAAGTTTTTATCTATCGGGGCAAAGGCGTGTGTAACTATGTGTCAGTTAATATAAACACAATAAAATTATTTATGTTATATTTTGTTAAAATATATCATTATACATCAAGACACACATATAAATAATATATTTTTCAATTGCTATAACTTATAATAACATATAAATCTAGCGAGGCACTTGGCGCGTGTAGCCATATGACCCTAGTTTGGCACGCAGTATCAGATATCATATATATATATATATATATGTATATATATATATATATATATATATATATATATATATATATATATATATATATAATGGACGATTGTTTAAAATTAACAAAATTCATTATTGTACATAAAAATAAACCATACAATAGTGAAATTCGTAAAATATTCTGAAGTTTTTATCTATCGGGGCAAAGGCGTGAGTAACTATGTGTCACTTAATATAAACACAATAAAAATTATTTATGTTATATTTCGTTAAAATATATTATTATACATCAAGACACACATATAAATAATATATTTTTCAATTGCTATAACATATAATAACATATAAATCTAGCGAGGCACTTGGCGCGTGTAGCCATATGACCCTAGTTTGGCACGCAGTATCAGATATCATATATATATATATATATATATATATATATATATATATATATATATATATATATAATGGACGATTGTTTAAAATTAACAAAATTCATTATTGTACATAAAAATAAACCATACAATAGTGAAATTTGTAAAATATTCTGAAGTTTTTATCTATCGGGGCAAAGGCGTGAGTAACTATGTGTCACTTAATATAAACACAATAAAAATTATTCATGTTATATTTTGTTAAAATATATTACTATACATCAAGACACACATATAAATAATATATTTTTCAATTGCTATAACATGTAATAACATATAAATCTAGCGAGGCAGTTGGCGCGTGTAGCCATATGACCCTAGTTTGGTACGCAGTATCAGATATCATATATATATATATATATATATATATATATATATATATATATATATATATATATATATATATATATAATGGATTATTGTTTAAACTTAACAAAATTCATTATTGTACATAAAAATAAACCATACAATAGTGAAATTTGTAAAATATTCTGAAGTTTTTATCTATCGGGGCAAAGGCGTGAGTAACTATGTGTCACTTAATATAAACACAATAAAAATTATTTATGTTATATTATGTTAAAATATATTATTATACATCAAGACACACATATAAATAATATATTTTTCAATTGCTATAACATGTAATAACATATAAATCTAGCGAGGGACATGGCGCGTGTAGCCATATGACCCTAGTTTGGCACGAAGTATCAGATATCATATATATATATATATATATATATATATATATATATATATATATATATATATATATAATGGATTATTGTTTAAAATTAACAAAATTCATTATTGTACATAAAAATAAACCATACAATAGTGAAATTTGTAAAATATTCTGAAGTTTTTATCTATCGGGGCAAAGGCGTGAGTAACTATGTGTCACTTAATATAAAAACGAATAAAAATTATTTATGTTATATTATGTTAAAATATATTATTATACATCAAGACACACATATAAATAATATATTTTTCAATTGCTATAACATGTAATAACATATAAATCTAGCGAGGGACATGGCGCGTGTAGCCATATGACCCTAGTTTGGCACGCAGTATCAGATATCATATATATATATATATATATATATATATATATATATATATATATATATATATATATATATAATGGCTTATTGTTTAAAATTAACAAAATTCATTATTGTACATAAAAATAAACCATACAATAGTGAAATTTGTAAAATATTCTGAAGTTTTTATCTATCGGGGCAAAGGCGTGAGTAACTATGTGTCACTTAATATAAACACAATAAAAATTATTTATGTTATATTATGTTAAAATATATTATTATACATCAAGACACACATATAAATAATATATTTTTCAATTGCTATAACATGTAATAACATATAAATCTAGCGAGGGACATGGCGCGTGTAGCCATATGACCCTAGTTTGGCACGCAGTATCAGATATCATATATATATATATATATATATATATATATATATATATATATATATATATATATAATGGATTATTGTTTAAAATTAACAAAATTCATTATTGTACATAAAAATAAACCATACAATAGTGAAATTTGTAAAATATTCTGAAGTTTTTATCTATCGGGGCATAGGCGTGAGTAACTATGTGTCACTTAATATAAACACAATAAAAATTATTCATGTTATATTTTGTTAAAATATATTACTATACATCAAGACACACATATAAATAATATATTTTTCAATTGCTATAACATGTAATAACATATAAATCTAGCGAGGGACATGGCGCGTGTAGCCATATGACCCTAGTTTGGTACGCAGTATCAGATATCATATATATATATATATATATATATATATATATATATATATATATATATATATATATATATATATATATATAATGGATTATTGTTTAAACTTAACAAAATTCATTATTGTACATAAAAATAAACCATACAATAGTGAAATTTGTAAAATATACTGAAGTTTTTATCTATCGGGGCAAAGGCGTGAGTAACTATGTGTCACTTAATATAAACACAATAAAAATTATTCATGTTATATTTTGTTAAAATATATTACTATACATCAAGACACACATATAAATAATATATTTTTCAATTGCTATAACATGTAATAACATATAAATCTAGCGAGGGACATGGCGCGTGTAGCCATATGACCCTAGTTTGGTACGCAGTATCAGATATCATATATATATATATATATATATATATATATATATATATATATATATATATATATATATATATATAATGGATTATTGTTTAAACTTAACAAAATTCATTATTGTACATAAAAATAAACCATACAATAGTGAAATTTGTAAAATATACTGCAGTTTTTATCTATCGGGGCAAAGGCGTGAGTAACTATGTGTCACTTAATATAAACACAATAAAAATTATTTATGTTATATTTTGTTAAAATATATTATTATACATCAAGACACACATATAAATAATACTTTTTTTTCAATTGCTATAACATATAATAACATATAAATCTAGCGAGGCACTTGGCGCGTGTAGCCATATGACCCTAGTTTGGCACACAGTATCAGATATCATATATATATATATATATATATATATATATATATATATATATATATATATATATATAATGGATTATTGTTTATAATTAACAAAATTCATTATTGTACATAAAAATAAACCATACAATAGTGAAATTTGCAAAATATACTGAAGTTTTTATCTATCGGGGCAAAGGCGTGAGTAACTATGTGTCACTTAATATAAACACAATAAAAATTATTCATGTTATATTATGTTAAAATATATTATTATACATCAAGACACACATAAATAATATATTTTTCAATTGCTATAACATGTAATAACATATAAATCTAGCGAGGGACATGGCGCGTGTAGCCATATGACCCTAGTTTGGCACGCAGTATCAGATATCATATATATATATATATATATATATATATATATATATATATATATATATATATATATATATAATGGATTATTGTTTAAAATTAACAAAATTCATTATTGTACATAAAAATAAACCATACAATAGTGAAATTTGTAAAATATTCTGAAGTTTTTATCTATCGGGGCATAGGCGTGAGTAACTATGTGTCACTTAATATAAACACAATAAAAATTATTCATGTTATATTTTGTTAAAATATATTACTATACATCAAGACACACATATAAATAATATATTTTTCAATTGCTATAACATGTAATAACATATAAATCTAGCGAGGGACATGGCGCGTGTAGCCATATGACCCTAGTTTGGTACGCAGTATCAGATATCATATATATATATATATATATATATATATATATATATATATATATATATATATATATATATAATGGATTATTGTTTAAACTTAACAAAATTCATTATTGTACATAAAAATAAACCATACAATAGTGAAATTTGTAAAATATACTGAAGTTTTTATCTATCGGGGCAAAGGCGTGAGTAACTATGTGTCACTTAATATAAACACAATAAAAATTATTCATGTTATATTTTGTTAAAATATATTACTATACATCAAGACACACATATAAATAATATATTTTTCAATTGCTATAACATGTAATAACATATAAATCTAGCGAGGGACATGGCGCGTGTAGCCATATGACCCTAGTTTGGTACGCAGTATCAGATATCATATATATATATATATATATATATATATATATATATATATATATATATATATATATATATAATGGATTATTGTTTAAACTTAACAAAATTCATTATTGTACATAAAAATAAACCATACAATAGTGAAATTTGTAAAATATACTGCAGTTTTTATCTATCGGGGCAAAGGCGTGAGTAACTATGTGTCACTTAATATAAACACAATAAAAATTATTTATGTTATATTTTGTTAAAATATATTATTATACATCAAGACACATATAAATAATACTTTTTTTTCAATTGCTATAACATATAATAACATATAAATCTAGCGAGGCACTTGGCGCGTGTAGCCATATGACCCTAGTTTGGCACACAGTATCAGATATCATATATATATATATATATATATATATATATATATATATATATATATATATATATATATATATATAATGGATTATTGTTTATAATTAACAAAATTCATTATTGTACATAAAAATAAACCATACAATAGTGAAATTTGCAAAATATACTGAAGTTTTTATCTATCGGGGCAAAGGCGTGAGTAACTATGTGTCACTTAATATAAACACAATAAAAATTATTTATGTTATATTTTGTTAAAATATATTAGTATACATCAAGACACACATATAAATAATATTTTTTTTTCAATTGCTATAACATATAATAACATATAAATCTAGCGAGGCACCTGGTGCGTGTAGCCATATGACCCTAGTTTGGCACACAGTATCAGATATCATACATACATATATATATATATATATATATATATATATATATATATATATATATATATATATAATGGATTATTGTTTAAAATTAACAAAATTCATTATTGTACATAAAAATAAACTATACAATAGTGAAATTTGCAAAATATACTGAAGTTTTTATCTATCGGGGCAAAGGCGTGAGTAACTATGTATCACTTTATATATACACAATAAAACATATTTATGTTATATTTTGTTAAAATATATTATTATACATCAAGACACACATATAAATAATATATTTTTCAATTGCTATAACATATAAATCTAGCGAGGCACTTGGCGCGTGTAGCCATATGACCCTAGTTTGGCACGCAGTATCAGATATCATATATATATATATATATATATATATATATATATATATATATATATATATATATATATATATATATATATAGAATGGATTATTGTTTAAAATTAACAAAATTCATTATTGTACATAAAAATAAACCATACAATAGTGAAATTTGTAAAATGTACTGAAGTTTTTATCTATCGGGGCAAAGGCGTGAGTAACTATGTGTCACTTAATATAAACACAATAAAAATCATTTATGTTATATTTTGTTAAAATATATTACTATACATCAAGACACACATATAAATAATATATTTTTCAATTGCTATAACATACAATAACATAAATCTAGCGAGGCACTTGGCGCGTGTAGCCATATGACTCTAGTTTGGCACGCCGTATCAGATATCATATATATATATATATATATATATATATATATATATATATATATATATATATATATATATATAATGGATTATTGTTTAAAATTAATAAAATTCATTATTGTACATAAAAATAAACTATACAATAGTGAAATTTGTAAAATATACTGAAGTTTTTATCTATCGGGGCAAAGGCGTGAGTAACTATGTATCACTTTATATATACACAATAAAACATATTTATGTTATATTTTGTTAAAATATATTATTATACATCAAGACACACATATAAATAATATATTTTTCAATTGCTATAACATATAAATCTAGCGAGGCACTTGGCGCGTGTAGCCATATGACCCTAGTTTGGCACGCAGTATCAGATATCATATATATATATATATATATATAGAATGGATTATTGTTTAAAATTAACAAAATTCATTATTGTACATAAAAATAAACCATACAATAGTGAAATTTGTAAAATGTACTGAAGTTTTTATCTATCGGGGCAAAGGCGTGAGTAACTATGTGTCACTTAATATAAACACAATAAAAATTATTTATGTTATATTTTGTTAAAATATATTACTATACATCAAGACACACATATAAATAATATATTTTTCAATTGCTATAACATACAATAACATAAATCTAGCGAGGCACTTGGCGCGTGTAGCCATATGACTCTAGTTTGGCACGCCGTATCAGATATCATATATATATATATATATATATATATATATATATATATATATATATATATATATATATATATATATAATGGATTATTGTTTAAAATTAATAAAATTCATTATTGTACATAAAAATAAACTATACAATAGTGAAATTTGTAAAATATACTGAAGTTTTTATCTATCGGGGCAAAGGCGTGAGTAACTATGTATCACTTTATATATACACAATAAAAAATATTTATGTTATATTTTGTTAAAATATATTATTATACATCAAGACACATATAAATAATATATTTTTCAATTGCTATAACATATAAATCTATCGAGGCACATGGCGCGTGTAGCCATATGACCCTAGTTTGGCACGCAGTATCAGATATCATATATATATATATATATATATATATATATATATATATATATATATATATATATATATATATATATATATAGATATATATATAATGGACGATTGTTTAAAATTAACAAAATTCATTATTGTACATAAAAATAAACCATACAATAATGAAATTTGTAAAATATACTGAAGTTTTTATCTATCATGGCAAAGGTGTGAGTAACTATGTGTCACTTAATATAAACACAATAAAAATTATTTATGTTATATTATGTTAAAATATATTATTATACATCAAGACACACATATAAATAATACATTTTTCAATTGCCATAACATGTAATAACATATAAATCTAGCGAGGCACTTGGCGCGTGTAGCCATATGACCCTAGTTTGGCACGCAGTATCAGATATCATATATATAATGGACGATTGTTTAAAATTAACAAAATTCATTATTGTACATAAAAATAAACCATACAATAGTAAAATTTGTAAAATATTCTGAAGTTTTTATCTATCGGGGCAAAGGCGTGAGTAACTATGTATCACTTTATATATACACAATAAAAAATATTTATGTTATATTTTGTTAAAATATATTATTATACATCAAGACACACATATAAATAATATATTTTTCAATTGCTATAATATATAAATCTATCGAGGCACATGGCGCGTGTAGCCATATGACCCTAGTTTGGCACGCAGTATCAGATATCATATATATATATATATATATATATATATATATATATATATATATATATATATATATATAATGGATTATTGTTTAAAATTAATAAAATTCATTATTGTACATAAAAATAAACCATACAATAGTGAAATTTGTAAAATATACTGCAGTTTTTATCTATCGGGGCAAAGGCGTGAGTAACTATGTGTCACTTAATATAAACACAATAAAAATTATTTATGTTATATTTTGTTAAAATATATTATTATACATCAAGACACACATATAAATAATATTTTTTTTTCAATTGCTATAACATATAATAACATATAAATCTAGCGAGGCACCTGGTGCGTGTAGCCATATGACCCTAGTTTGGCACACAGTATCAGATATCATACATACATATATATATATATATATATATATATATATATATATATATATATATATAATGGATTATTGTTTAAAATTAACAAAATTCATTATTGTACATAAAAATAAACTATACAATAGTGAAATTTGCAAAATATACTGAAGTTTTTATCTATCGGGGCAAAGGCGTGAGTAACTATGTATCACTTTATATATACACAATAAAACATATTTATGTTATATTTTGTTAAAATATATTATTATACATCAAGACACACATATAAATAATATATTTTTCAATTGCTATAACATATAAATCTAGCGAGGCACTTGGCGCGTGTAGCCATATGACCCTAGTTTGGCACGCAGTATCAGATATCATATATATATATATATATATATATATATATATATATATATATATATATATATATATATATATATATATATATATAGAATGGATTATTGTTTAAAATTAACAAAATTCATTATTGTACATAAAAATAAACCATACAATAGTGAAATTTGTAAAATGTACTGAAGTTTTTATCTATCGGGGCAAAGGCGTGAGTAACTATGTGTCACTTAATATAAACACAATAAAAATTATTTATGTTATATTTTGTTAAAATATATTACTATACATCAAGACACACATATAAATAATATATTTTTCAATTGCTATAACATACAATAACATAAATCTAGCGAGGCACTTGGCGCGTGTAGCCATATGACTCTAGTTTGGCACGCCGTATCAGATATCATATATATATATATATATATATATATATATATATATATATATATATATATAATGGATTATTGTTTAAAATTAATAAAATTCATTATTGTACATAAAAATAAACTATACAATAGTGAAATTTGTAAAATATACTGAAGTTTTTATCTATCGGGGCAAAGGCGTGAGTAACTATGTATCACTTTATATATACACAATAAAAAATATTTATGTTATATTTTGTTAAAATATATTATTATACATCAAGACACACATATAAATAATATATTTTTCAATTGCTATAACATATAAATCTATCGAGGCACATGGCGCGTGTAGCCATATGACCCTAGTTTGGCACGCAGTATCAGATATCATATATATATATATATATATATATATATATATATATATATATATATATAGATATATATAATGGACGATTGTTTAAAATTAACAAAATTCATTATTGTGCATAAAAATAAACCATACAATAATGAAATTTGTAAAATATACTGAAGTTTTTATCTATCATGGCAAAGGTGTGAGTAACTATGTGTCACTTAATATAAACACAATAAAAATTATTTATGTTATATTATGTTAAAATATATTATTATACATCAAGACACACATATAAATAATACATTTTTCAATTGCCATAACATGTAATAACATATAAATCTAGCGAGGCACTTGGCGCGTGTAGCCATATGACCCTAGTTTGGCACGCAGTATCAGATATCATATATATAATGGACGATTGTTTAAAATTAACAAAATTCATTATTGTACATAAAAATAAACCATACAATAGTAAAATTTGTAAAATATTCTGAAGTTTTTATCTATCGGGGCAAAGGCGTGAGTAACTATGTATCACTTTATATATACACAATAAAAAATATTTATGTTATATTTTGTTAAAATATATTATTATACATCAAGACACACATATAAATAATATATTTTTCAATTGCTATAATATATAAATCTATCGAGGCACATGGCGCGTGTAGCCATATGACCCTAGTTTGGCACGCAGTATCAGATATCATATATATATATATATATATATATATATATATATATATATATATATATATATATATATATACAGGGTGTAAATGAAATAAGTGCATTAAATTTGACCAGTGGTATAACTCATCGAGAGCAACAATATTTCTTAATAACTTTTTCTCGAAATCGCATATTTTTTTAGCATTTTTACCACCCCGTAAATTGACGAGTCGTTCCAAATATTTTTGTGATAATTGAATGCAGCAGCAATAGCTATGAAAAATTTTGTTTTAGCAATTGACAGTCCTGTCAATTGTTGCAATTAAATTTTGACAGTAATAAACTTGTTTATAAGGTAAAATTCTGTCAAAATGCGAGTACACAGACATTGTAATTACTTACCTATGGTTTATTTATTTATTTTTTACTCGTATCTGTACTACATGTTACTTGACATCATGGTTCTCATAAGACAGTGTCATGGAGTTGCCAACGCATTTACACGGAGCGTTTCCAAATCATCACCAAATCATTCTGTTCTTAATATTCGCACATTTGTTAATCTTGTACATCTGTATCCATACCATGTGCAAAAAGTTCAAGGTTTTCAGCACATAACAGACTTCAATTTTGGGAATGGCTCATAATGTTCATTCATGAGACTGAATTTACTTGGGAAGGTGTATTTATTATGCACAATACACATCTTGACAGACGAAAATGCTGTAAAAATTTTCATTAAAAAATGTTTGGGGAACAATAAATGGACGACTAATTATTGGTACTCATGTACCTCTTTTAAATGGACAAAAGTTTGTACTTACATTTTTTGAATAACGTATTTAAACTATTATGATTTATCGACGATAAATAATCATCTCATAACCTAATAACTATGCTTTTTCTCTTCCTCTAGTTACCCCGTCACTCCTTGTCTTGCTCTATTCACACTATTCACAGGTAAAGATAAAAAGCCTGTTTCAATACACAACTTTATAATTTTGTTATCCAAAATTTAAATTTATTTATTTTAAAAATTGTATTATTACGTATTAATTAATAATAATGTTATTTCCCTTGATTCGTTTATTAATTACTGTGACTGTGAGTGTAACCGATAACCGACAATTTTTGAGCTGCTTGTATCCCACTTGAATGGCAGCTGCTCATTTGTTCTCCATGAGCGGGTAACGAAATATGCAGCAAATCTTTAAAGAATTTTAACTCAAAATCTAAAAGACTTAGAAAAAAAAGTTATTAAGAAATATTGTTGCTCTCATCGAGTTACATTACTGGTTAAAATTAATGCACTTATTTTATTTACACCCTGTATATATATATATATATATATATATATATATATATATATATATATATATATATATATATATATAATCGATTATTGTTTAAAACTAATAAAATTCATTATTGTACATAAAAATAAACCATACAATAGTGAAATTTGTAAAATATACTGCAGTTTTTATCTATATGGGCAAAGGCGTGAGTAACTATGTGTCACAATATAAACACAATAAACATTATTTATGTTATATTTTGTTAAAATATATTATTATACATCAAGACACACATATAAATAATATATTTTTCAATTGCTATAACATATAATAACATATAAATCTAGCGAGGCACTTGGTGCGTGTAGCCATATGACCCTAGTTTGGCACACAGTATCAGATATCATACATATATATATATATATATATATATATATATATATATATATATATATATATATAATGGATTATTGTTTAAAATTAACAAAATTCATTATTGTACATAAAAATAAACTATACAATAGTGAAATTTGCAAAATATACTGAAGTTTTTATCTATCGGGGCAAAGGCGTGAGTAACTATGTATCACTTTATATATACACAATAAAAAATATTTATGTTATATTTTGTTAATATATATTATTATACATCAAGACACACATATAAATAATATATTTTTCAATTCCTATAACATATAATAACATTTAAATCTAGCGAGGCACTTGGCGCGTGTAGCCATATGACCCTAGTTTGGCACACAGTATCAGATATCATACATACATATATATATATATATATATATATATATATATATATATATATATATATATATATATATATATATAATGGATTATTGTTTAAAATTAACAAAATTCATTATTGTACATAAAAATAAACTATACAATAGTGAAATTTGCAAAATATACTGAAGTTTTTATCTATCGGGGCAAAGGCGTGAGTAACTATGTATCACTTTATATATACACAATAAAAAATATTTATGTTATGTTTTGTCAGATATCATATATATATATATATATATATATATATATATATATATATATATATATAATGGATTATTGTTTAAAATTAATAAAATTCATTATTGTACATAAAAATAAACCATACAATAGTGAAATTTGTAAAATATACTGCAGTTTTTATCTATATGGGCAAAGGCGTGAGTAACTATGTGTCACAATATAAACACAATAAACATTATTTATGTTATATTTTGTTAAAATATATTATTATACATCAAGACACACATATAAATAATATATTTTTCAATTGCTATAACATATAATAACATATAAATCTAGCGAGGCACTTGGTGCGTGTAGCCATATGACCCTAGTTTGGCACACAGTATCAGATATCATACATACATATATATATATATATATATATATATATATATATATATATATATATATATATATATATATATATATATATATATAATGGATTATTGTTTAAAATTAACAAAATTCATTATTGTACATAAAAATAAACTATACAATAGTGAAATTTGCAAAATTTACTGAAGTTTTTATCTATCGGGGCAAAGGCGTGAGTAACTATGTATCACTTTATATATACACAATAAAAAATATTTATGTTATATTTTGTTAATATATATTATTATACATCAAGACACACATATAAATAATATATTTTTCAATTCCTATAACATATAATAACATTTAAATCTAGCGAGGCACTTGGCGCGTGTAGCCATATGACCCTAGTTTGGCACACAGTATCAGATATCATACATACATATATATATATATATATATATATATATATATATATATATATATATATATATATATATATATATAATGGATTATTGTTTAAAATTAACAAAATTCATTATTGTACATAAAAATAAACTATACAATAGTGAAATTTGCAAAATATACTGAAGTTTTTATCTATCGGGGCAAAGGCGTGAGTAACTATGTATCACTTTATATATACACAATAAAACATATTTATGTTATATTTTGTTAAAATATATTATTATACATCAAGACACACATATAAATAATATATTTTTCAATTGCTATAACATATAAATCTAGCGAGGCACTTGGCGCGTGTAGCCATATGACCCTAGTTTGGCACGCAGTATCAGATATCATATATATATATATATATATATATATATATATATATATATATATATATATATATATATATATATATATATATATATATAGAATGGATTATTGTTTAAAATTAACAAAATTCATTATTGTACATAAAAATAAACCATACAATAGTGAAATTTGTAAAATGTACTGAAGTTTTTATCTATCGGGGCAAAGGCTTGAGTAACTATGTGTCACTTAATATAAACACAATAAAAATTATTTATGTTATATTTTGTTAAAATATATTACTATACATCAAGACACACATATAAATAATATATTTTTCAATTGCTATAACATACAATAACATAAATCTAGCGAGGCACTTGGCGCGTGTAGCCATATGACTCTAGTTTGGCACGCCGTATCAGATATCATATATATATATATATATATATATATATATATATATATATATATATATATATATATATAATGGATTATTGTTTAAAATTAATAAAATTCATTATTGTACATAAAAATAAACTATACAATAGTGAAATTTGTAAAATATACTGAAGTTTTTATCTATCGGGGCAAAGGCGTGAGTAACTATGTATCACTTTATATATACACAATAAAAAATATTTATGTTATATTTTGTTAAAATATATTATTATACATCAAGACACACATATAAATAATATATTTTTCAATTGCTATAACATATAAATCTATCGAGGCACATGGCGCGTGTAGCCATATGACCCTAGTTTGGCACGCAGTATCAGATATCATATATATATATATATATATATATATATATATATATATATATATATATATATATATATATATATATAGATATATATAATGGACGATTGTTTAAAATTAACAAAATTCATTATTGTGCATAAAAATAAACCATACAATAATGAAATTTGTAAAATATACTGAAGTTTTTATCTATCATGGCAAAGGTGTGAGTAACTATGTGTCACTTAATATAAACACAATAAAAATTATTTATGTTATATTATGTTAAAATATATTATTATACATCAAGACACACATATAAATAATACATTTTTCAATTGCCATAACATGTAATAACATATAAATCTAGCGAGGCACTTGGCGCGTGTAGCCATATGACCCTAGTTTGGCACGCAGTATCAGATATCATATATATAATGGACGATTGTTTAAAATTAACAAAATTCATTATTGTACATAAAAATAAACCATACAATAGTAAAATTTGTAAAATATTCTGAAGTTTTTATCTATCGGGGCAAAGGCGTGAGTAACTATGTATCACTTTATATATACACAATAAAAAATATTTATGTTATATTTTGTTAAAATATATTATTATACATCAAGACACACATATAAATAATATATTTTTCAATTGCTATAATATATAAATCTATCGAGGCACATGGCGCGTGTAGCCATATGACCCTAGTTTGGCACGCAGTATCAGATATCATATATATATATATATATATATATATATATATATATATATATATATATATATATATATAATCGATTATTGTTTAAAACTAATAAAATTCATTATTGTACATAAAAATAAACCATACAATAGTGAAATTTGTAAAATATACTGCAGTTTTTATCTATATGGGCAAAGGCGTGAGTAACTATGTGTCACAATATAAACACAATAAACATTATTTATGTTATATTTTGTTAAAATATATTATTATACATCAAGACACACATATAAATAATATATTTTTCAATTGCTATAACATATAATAACATATAAATCTAGCGAGGCACTTGGTGCGTGTAGCCATATGACCCTAGTTTGGCACACAGTATCAGATATCATACATACATATATATATATATATATATATATATATATATATATATATATATATATATATATATATATAATGGATTATTGTTTAAAATTAACAAAATTCATTATTGTACATAAAAATAAACTATACAATAGTGAAATTTGCAAAATATACTGAAGTTTTTATCTATCGGGGCAAAGGCGTGAGTAACTATGTATCACTTTATATATACACAATAAAAAATATTTATGTTATATTTTGTTAATATATATTATTATACATCAAGACACACATATAAATAATATATTTTTCAATTCCTATAACATATAATAACATTTAAATCTAGCGAGGCACTTGGCGCGTGTAGCCATATGACCCTAGTTTGGCACACAGTATCAGATATCATACATACATATATATATATATATATATATATATATATATATATATATATATATATATATATATATATATATATATATATATATATATATAATGGATTATTGTTTAAAATTAACAAAATTCATTATTGTACATAAAAATAAACTATACAATAGTGAAATTTGCAAAATATACTGAAGTTTTTATCTATCGGGGCAAAGGCGTGAGTAACTATGTATCACTTTATATATACACAATAAAAAATATTTATGTTATGTTTTGTCAGATATCATATATATATATATATATATATATATATATATATATATATATATATATATATATATATATATATATATAATGGATTATTGTTTAAAATTAATAAAATTCATTATTGTACATAAAAATAAACCATACAATAGTGAAATTTGTAAAATATACTGCAGTTTTTATCTATATGGGCAAAGGCGTGAGTAACTATGTGTCACAATATAAACACAATAAACATTATTTATGTTATATTTTGTTAAAATATATTATTATACATCAAGACACACATATAAATAATATATTTTTCAATTGCTATAACATATAATAACATATAAATCTAGCGAGGCACTTGGTGCGTGTAGCCATATGACCCTAGTTTGGCACACAGTATCAGATATCATACATACATATATATATATATATATATATATATATATATATATATATATATATATATATATATATATAATGGATTATTGTTTAAAATTAACAAAATTCATTATTGTACATAAAAATAAACTATACAATAGTGAAATTTGCAAAATTTACTGAAGTTTTTATCTATCGGGGCAAAGGCGTGAGTAACTATGTATCACTTTATATATACACAATAAAAAATATTTATGTTATATTTTGTTAATATATATTATTATACATCAAGACACACATATAAATAATATATTTTTCAATTCCTATAACATATAATAACATTTAAATCTAGCGAGGCACTTGGCGCGTGTAGCCATATGACCCTAGTTTGGCACACAGTATCAGATATCATACATACATATATATATATATATATATATATATATATATATATATATATATATATATATATATATATATATATATAATGGATTATTGTTTAAAATTAACAAAATTCATTATTGTACATAAAAATAAACTATACAATAGTGAAATTTGCAAAATATACTGAAGTTTTTATCTATCGGGGCAAAGGCGTGAGTAACTATGTATCACTTTATATATACACAATAAAAAATATTTATGTTATGTTTTGTCAGATATCATACATATATATATATATATATATATATATATATATATATATATATATAATGGATTATTGTTTAAAATTAACAAAATTCATTATTGTACATAAAAATAAACTATACAATAGTGAAATTTGCAAAATATACTGAAGTTTTTATCTATCGGGGCAAAGGCGTGAGTAACTTAATATAAAGACAATAAAAATTATTTATGTTATATTTTGTTAGTATATATTATTATACATCAAGACACACATATAAATAATATATTTTTCAATTGCTATAACATATAATAACATATAAATCTAGCGAGGCACTTGGCGCGTGTAGCCATATGACCCTAGTTTGGCACACAGTATCAGATATCATACATATATATATATATATATATATATATATATATATATATATATATATATATATATATATATATATATATATATAATGGATTATTGTTTATAATTAACAAAATTCATTATTGTACATAAAAATAAACCATACAATAGTGAAATTTGCAAAATATACTGAAGTTTTTATCTATCGGGGCAAAGGCGTGAGTAACTATGTGTCACTTAATATAAACACAATAAAAATTATTTATGTTATATTTTGTTAAAATATATTACTATACATCAAGACACACATATAAATAATATATTTTTCAATTGCTATAACATACAATAACATAAATCTAGCGAGGCACTTGGCGCGTGTAGCCATATGACTCTAGTTTGGCACGCCGTATCAGATATCATATATATATATATATATATATATATATATATATATATATATATATATATAATGGATTATTGTTTAAAATTAATAAAATTCATTATTGTACATAAAAATAAACTATACTATAGTGAAATTTGTAAAATATACTGAAGTTTTTATCTATCGGGGCAAAGGCGTGAGTAACTATGTATCACTTTATATATACACAATAAAACATATTTATGTTATATTTTGTTAAAATATATTATTATACATCAAGACACACATATAAATAATATATTTTTCAATTGCTATAACATATAAATCTAGCGAGGCACTTGGCGCGTGTAGCCATATGACCCTAGTTTGGCACGCAGTATCAGATATCATATATATATATATATATATATATATATATATATATATATATATATATATATATATAGAATGGATTATTGTTTAAAATTAACAAAATTCATTATTGTACATAAAAATAAACCATACAATAGTGAAATTTGTAAAATGTACTGAAGTTTTTATCTATCGGGGCAAAGGCGTGAGTAACTATGTGTCACTTAATATAAACACAATAAAAATTATTTATGTTATATTTTGTTAAAATATATTACTATACATCAAGACACACATATAAATAATATATTTTTCAATTGCTATAACATACAATAACATAAATCTAGCGAGGCACTTGGCGCGTGTAGCCATATGACTCTAGTTTGGCACGCCGTATCAGATATCATATATATATATATATATATATATATATATATATATATATATATATATATATATAATGGATTATTGTTTAAAATTAATAAAATTCATTATTGTACATAAAAATAAACTATACAATAGTGAAATTTGTAAAATATACTGAAGTTTTTATCTATCGGGGCAAAGGCGTGAGTAACTATGTATCACTTTATATATACACAATAAAAAATATTTATGTTATATTTTGTTAAAATATATTATTACACATCAAGACACACATATAAATAATATATTTTTCAATTGCTATAACATATAAATCTATCGAGGCACATGGCGCGTGTAGCCATATGACCCTAGTTTGGCACGCAGTATCAGATATCATATATATATATATATATATATATATATATATATATATATATATATATATATATATATATATATATATATATATATATATATAGATATATATAATGGACGATTGTTTAAAATTAACAAAATTCATTATTGTACATAAAAATAAACCATACAATAATGAAATTTGTAAAATATACTGAAGTTTTTATCTATCATGGCAAAGGTGTGAGTAACTATGTGTCACTTAATATAAACACAATAAAAATTATTTATGTTATATTATGTTAAAATATATTATTATACATCAAGACACACATATAAATAATACATTTTTCAATTGCCATAACATGTAATAACATATAAATCTAGCGAGGCACTTGGCGCGTGTAGCCATATGACCCTAGTTTGGCACGCAGTATCAGATATCATATATATAATGGACGATTGTTTAAAATTAACAAAATTCATTATTGTACATAAAAATAAATCATACAATAGTAAAATTTGTAAAATATTCTGAAGTTTTTATCTATCGGGGCAAAGGCGTGAGTAACTATGTATCACTTTATATATACACAATAAAAAATATTTATGTTATATTTTGTTAAAATATATTATTATACATCAAGACACACATATAAATAATATATTTTTCAATTGCTATAATATATAAATCTATCGAGGCACATGGCGCGTGTAGCCATATGACCCTAGTTTGGCACGCAGTATCAGATATCATATATATATATATATATATATATATATATATATATATATATATATATATATATATATATAATGGATTATTGTTTAAAATTAATAAAATTCATTATTGTACATAAAAATAAACCATACAATAGTGAAATTTGTAAAATATACTGCAGTTTTTATCTATCGGGGCAAAGGCGTGAGTAACTATGTGTCACAATATAAACACAATAAAAATTATTTATGTTATATTTTGTTAAAATATATTATTATACATCAAGACACACATATAAATAATATATTTTTCAATTGCTATAACATATAATAACATATAAATCTAGCGAGGCACTTGGCGCGTGTAGCCATATGACCCTAGTTTGGCACACAGTATCAGATATCATACATGTATATATATATATATATATATATATATATATATATATATATATATATATATATATATATATATATATAATGGATTATTGTTTAAAATTAACAAAATTCATTATTGTACATAAAAATAAACTATACAATAGTGAAATTTGCAAAATATACTGAAGTTTTTATCTATCGGGGCAAAGGCGTGAGTAACTATGTATCACTTTATATATACACAATAAAAAATATTTATGTTATGTTTTGTCAGATATCATATATATATATATATATATATATATATATATATATATATATATATATATATATAATGGATTATTGTTTAAAATTAATAAAATTCATTATTGTACATAAAAATAAACCATACAATAGTGAAATTTGTAAAATATACTGCAGTTTTTATCTATATGGGCAAAGGCGTGAGTAACTATGTGTCACAATATAAACACAATAAACATTATTTATGTTATATTTTGTTAAAATATATTATTATACATCAAGACACACATATAAATAATATATTTTTCAATTGCTATAACATATAATAACATATAAATCTAGCGAGGCACTTGGTGCGTGTAGCCATATGACCCTAGTTTGGCACACAGTATCAGATATCATACATACATACATATATATATATATATATATATATATATATATATATATATATATATATATATATATAATGGATTATTGTTTAAAATTAACAAAATTCATTATTGTACATAAAAATAAACTATACAATAGTGAAATTTGCAAAATTTACTGAAGTTTTTATCTATCGGGGCAAAGGCGTGAGTAACTATGTATCACTTTATATATACACAATAAAAAATATTTATGTTATATTTTGTTAATATATATTATTATACATCAAGACACACATATAAATAATATATTTTTCAATTCCTATAACATATAATAACATTTAAATCTAGCGAGGCACTTGGCGCGTGTAGCCATATGACCCTAGTTTGGCACACAGTATCAGATATCATACATACATATATATATATATATATATATATATATATATATATATATATATATATATATATATATATATAATGGATTATTGTTTAAAATTAACAAAATTCATTATTGTACATAAAAATAAACTATACAATAGTGAAATTTGCAAAATATACTGAAGTTTTTATCTATCGGGGCAAAGGCGTGAGTAACTATGTATCACTTTATATATACACAATAAAAAATATTTATGTTATGTTTTGTCAGATATCATATATATATATATATATATATATATATATATATATATATATATATATATATATATATATATATATATAATGGATTATTGTTTAAAATTAATAAAATTCATTATTGTACATAAAAATAAACCATACAATAGTGAAATTTGTAAAATATACTGCAGTTTTTATCTATATGGGCAAAGGCGTGAGTAACTATGTGTCACAATATAAACACAATAAACATTATTTATGTTATATTTTGTTAAAATATATTATTATACATCAAGACACACATATAAATAATATATTTTTCAATTGCTATAACATATAATAACATATAAATCTAGCGAGGCACTTGGTGCGTGTAGCCATATGACCCTAGTTTGGCACACAGTATCAGATATCATACATACATATATATATATATATATATATATATATATATATATATATATATATATATATATATATAATGGATTATTGTTTAAAATTAACAAAATTCATTATTGTACATAAAAATAAACTATACAATAGTGAAATTTGCAAAATTTACTGAAGTTTTTATCTATCGGGGCAAAGGCGTGAGTAACTATGTATCACTTTATATATACACAATAAAAAATATTTATGTTATATTTTGTTAATATATATTATTATACATCAAGACACACATATAAATAATATATTTTTCAATTCCTATAACATATAATAACATTTAAATCTAGCGAGGCACTTGGCGCGTGTAGCCATATGACCCTAGTTTGGCACACAGTATCAGATATCATACATACATATATATATATATATATATATATATATATATATATATATATATATATATATATATATATATATAATGGATTATTGTTTAAAATTAACAAAATTCATTATTGTACATAAAAATAAACTATACAATAGTGAAATTTGCAAAATATACTGAAGTTTTTATCTATCGGGGCAAAGGCGTGAGTAACTATGTATCACTTTATATATACACAATAAAAAATATTTATGTTATGTTTTGTCAGATATCATACATATATATATATATATATATATATATATATATATATATATATATATATATATATATATATATATATATATATATATAATGGATTATTGTTTAAAATTAACAAAATTCATTATTGTACATAAAAATAAACTATACAATAGTGAAATTTGCAAAATATACTGAAGTTTTTATCTATCGGGGCAAAGGCGTGAGTAACTTAATATAAAGACAATAAAAATTATTTATGTTATATTTTGTTAGTATATATTATTATACATCAAGACACACATATAAATAATATATTTTTCAATTGCTATAACATATAATAACATATAAATCTAGCGAGGCACTTGGCGCGTGTAGCCATATGACCCTAGTTTGGCACACAGTATCAGATATCATACATATATATATATATATATATATATATATATATATATATATATATATATATATATATAATGGATTATTGTTTATAATTAACAAAATTCATTATTGTACATAAAAATAAACCATACAATAGTGAAATTTGCAAAATATACTGAAGTTTTTATCTATCGGGGCAAAGGCGTGAGTAACTATGTGTCACTTAATATAAACACAATAAAAATTATTTATGTTATATTTTGTTAAAATATATTACTATACATCAAGACACACATATAAATAATATATTTTTCAATTGCTATAACATACAATAACATAAATCTAGCGAGGCACTTGGCGCGTGTAGCCATATGACTCTAGTTTGGCACGCCGTATCAGATATCATATATATATATATATATATATATATATATATATATATATATATATATATATATATATATAATGGATTATTGTTTAAAATTAATAAAATTCATTATTGTACATAAAAATAAACTATACAATAGTGAAATTTGTAAAATATACTGAAGTTTTTATCTATCGGGGCAAAGGCGTGAGTAACTATGTATCACTTTATATATACACAATAAAACATATTTATGTTATATTTTGTTAAAATATATTATTATACATCAAGACACACATATAAATAATATATTTTTCAATTGCTATAACATATAAATCTAGCGAGGCACTTGGCGCGTGTAGCCATATGACCCTAGTTTGGCACGCAGTATCAGATATCATATATATATATATATATATATATATATATATATATATATATATATATATATATATATATATATAGAATGGATTATTGTTTAAAATTAACAAAATTCATTATTGTACATAAAAATAAACCATACAATAGTGAAATTTGTAAAATGTACTGAAGTTTTTATCTATCGGGGCAAAGGCGTGAGTAACTATGTGTCACTTAATATAAACACAATAAAAATTATTTATGTTATATTTTGTTAAAATATATTACTATACATCAAGACACACATATAAATAATATATTTTTCAATTGCTATAACATACAATAACATAAATCTAGCGAGGCACTTGGCGCGTGTAGCCATATGACTCTAGTTTGGCACGCCGTATCAGATATCATATATATATATATATATATATATATATATATATATATATATATATATATATATAATGGATTATTGTTTAAAATTAATAAAATTCATTATTGTACATAAAAATAAACTATACAATAGTGAAATTTGTAAAATATACTGAAGTTTTTATCTATCGGGGCAAAGGCGTGAGTAACTATGTATCACTTTATATATACACAATAAAAAATATTTATGTTATATTTTGTTAAAATATATTATTACACATCAAGACACACATATAAATAATATATTTTTCAATTGCTATAACATATAAATCTATCGAGGCACATGGCGCGTGTAGCCATATGACCCTAGTTTGGCACGCAGTATCAGATATCATATATATATATATATATATATATATATATATATATATATATATATATATATAGATATATATAATGGACGATTGTTTAAAATTAACAAAATTCATTATTGTACATAAAAATAAACCATACAATAATGAAATTTGTAAAATATACTGAAGTTTTTATCTATCATGGCAAAGGTGTGAGTAACTATGTGTCACTTAATATAAACACAATAAAAATTATTTATGTTATATTATGTTAAAATATATTATTATACATCAAGACACACATATAAATAATACATTTTTCAATTGCCATAACATGTAATAACATATAAATCTAGCGAGGCACTTGGCGCGTGTAGCCATATGACCCTAGTTTGGCACGCAGTATCAGATATCATATATATAATGGACGATTGTTTAAAATTAACAAAATTCATTATTGTACATAAAAATAAATCATACAATAGTAAAATTTGTAAAATATTCTGAAGTTTTTATCTATCGGGGCAAAGGCGTGAGTAACTATGTATCACTTTATATATACACAATAAAAAATATTTATGTTATATTTTGTTAAAATATATTATTATACATCAAGACACACATATAAATAATATATTTTTCAATTGCTATAATATATAAATCTATCGAGGCACATGGCGCGTGTAGCCATATGACCCTAGTTTGGCACGCAGTATCAGATATCATATATATATATATATATATATATATATATATATATATATATATATATATATAATGGATTATTGTTTAAAATTAATAAAATTCATTATTGTACATAAAAATAAACCATACAATAGTGAAATTTGTAAAATATACTGCAGTTTTTATCTATCGGGGCAAAGGCGTGAGTAACTATGTGTCACAATATAAACACAATAAAAATTATTTATGTTATATTTTGTTAAAATATATTATTATACATCAAGACACACATATAAATAATATATTTTTCAATTGCTATAACATATAATAACATATAAATCTAGCGAGGAACTTGGCGCGTGTAGCCATATGACCCTAGTTTGGCACACAGTATCAGATATCATACATGTATATATATATATATATATATATATATATATATATATATATATATATATATATATATATATATAATGGATTATTGTTTAAAATTAACAAAATTCATTATTGTACATAAAAATAAACTATACAATAGTGAAATTTGCAAAATATACTGAAGTTTTTATCTATCGGGGCAAAGGCGTGAGTAACTATGTATCACTTTATATATACACAATAAAAAATATTTATGTTATGTTTTGTCAGATATCATATATATATATATATATATATATATATATATATATATATATATAATGGATTATTGTTTAAAATTAATAAAATTCATTATTGTACATAAAAATAAACCATACAATAGTGAAATTTGTAAAATATACTGCAGTTTTTATCTATATGGGCAAAGGCGTGAGTAACTATGTGTCACAATATAAACACAATAAACATTATTTATGTTATATTTTGTTAAAATATATTATTATACATCAAGACACACATATAAATAATATATTTTTCAATTGCTATAACATATAATAACATATAAATCTAGCGAGGCACTTGGTGCGTGTAGCCATATGACCCTAGTTTGGCACACAGTATCAGATATCATACATACATACATATATATATATATATATATATATATATATATATATATATATATATATATATAATGGATTATTGTTTAAAATTAACAAAATTCATTATTGTACATAAAAATAAACTATACAATAGTGAAATTTGCAAAATTTACTGAAGTTTTTATCTATCGGGGCAAAGGCGTGAGTAACTATGTATCACTTTATATATACACAATAAAAAATATTTATGTTATATTTTGTTAATATATATTATTATACATCAAGACACACATATAAATAATATATTTTTCAATTCCTATAACATATAATAACATTTAAATCTAGCGAGGCACTTGGCGCGTGTAGCCATATGACCCTAGTTTGGCACACAGTATCAGATATCATACATACATATATATATATATATATATATATATATATATATATATATATATATATATATATATATATATATATAATGGATTATTGTTTAAAATTAACAAAATTCATTATTGTACATAAAAATAAACTATACAATAGTGAAATTTGCAAAATATACTGAAGTTTTTATCTATCGGGGCAAAGGCGTGAGTAACTATGTATCACTTTATATATACACAATAAAAAATATTTATGTTATGTTTTGTCAGATATCATATATATATATATATATATATATATATATATATATATATATATATATATATATATATAATGGATTATTGTTTAAAATTAACAAAATTCATTATTGTACATAAAAATAAACTATACAATAGTGAAATTTGCAAAATATACTGAAGTTTTTATCTATCGGGGCAAAGGCGTGAGTAACTTAATATAAAGACAATAAAAATTATTTATGTTATATTTTGTTAATATATATTATTATACATCAAGACACACATATAAATAATATATTTTTCAATTGCTATAACATATAATAACATATAAATCTAGCGAGGCACTTGGCGCGTGTAGCCATATGACCCTAGTTTGGCACACAGTATCAGATATCATACATATATATATATATATATATATATATATATATATATATATATATATATATATATATATATAATGGATTATTGTTTATAATTAACAAAATTCATTATTGTACATAAAAATAAACCATACAATAGTGAAATTTGCAAAATATACTGAAGTTTTTATCTATCGGGGCAAAGGCGTGAGTAACTATGTGTCACTTAATATAAACACAATAAAAATTATTTATGTTATATTTTGTTAAAATATATTACTATACATCAAGACACACATATAAATAATATATTTTTCAATTGCTATAACATACAATAACATAAATCTAGCGAGGCACTTGGCGCGTGTAGCCATATGACTCTAGTTTGGCACGCCGTATCAGATATCATATATATATATATATATATATATATATATATATATATATATATATATATATATATATATATATATATAATGGATTATTGTTTAAAATTAATAAAATTCATTATTGTACATAAAAATAAACTATACAATAGTGAAATTTGTAAAATATACTGAAGTTTTTATCTATCGGGGCAAAGGCGTGAGTAACTATGTATCACTTTATATATACACAATAAAACATATTTATGTTATATTTTGTTAAAATATATTATTATACATCAAGACACACATATAAATAATATATTTTTCAATTGCTATAACATATAAATCTAGCGAGGCACTTGGCGCGTGTAGCCATATGACCCTAGTTTGGCACGCAGTATCAGATATCATATATATATATATATATATATATATATATATATATATATATATATATATATATATATATATATATATATATATATATATATAGAATGGATTATTGTTTAAAATTAACAAAATTCATTATTGTACATAAAAATAAACCATACAATAGTGAAATTTGTAAAATGTACTGAAGTTTTTATCTATCGGGGCAAAGGCGTGAGTAACTATGTGTCACTTAATATAAACACAATAAAAATTATTTATGTTATATTTTGTTAAAATATATTACTATACATCAAGACACACATATAAATAATATATTTTTCAATTGCTATAACATACAATAACATAAATCTAGCGAGGCACTTGGCGCGTGTAGCCATATGACTCTAGTTTGGCACGCCGTATCAGATATCATATATATATATATATATATATATATATATATATATATATATATATATATATATATATATATATATATATAATGGATTATTGTTTAAAATTAATAAAATTCATTATTGTACATAAAAATAAACTATACAATAGTGAAATTTGTAAAATATACTGAAGTTTTTATCTATCGGGGCAAAGGCGTGAGTAACTATGTATCACTTTATATATACACAATAAAAAATATTTATGTTATATTTTGTTAAAATATATTATTATACATCAAGACACACATATAAATAATATATTTTTCAATTGCTATAACATATAAATCTATCGAGGCACATGGCGCGTGTAGCCATATGACCCTAGTTTGGCACGCAGTATCAGATATCATATATATATATATATATATATATATATATATATATATATATATATATATATATATATATATATAGATATATATAATGGACGATTGTTTAAAATTAACAAAATTCATTATTGTACATAAAAATAAACCATACAATAATGAAATTTGTAAAATATACTGAAGTTTTTATCTATCATGGCAAAGGTGTGAGTAACTATGTGTCACTTAATATAAACACAATAAAAATTATTTATGTTATATTATGTTAAAATATATTATTATACATCAAGACACACATATAAATAATACATTTTTCAATTGCCATAACATGTAATAACATATAAATCTAGCGAGGCACTTGGCGCGTGTAGCCATATGACCCTAGTTTGGCACGCAGTATCAGATATCATATATATAATGGACGATTGTTTAAAATTAACAAAATTCATTATTGTACATAAAAATAAATCATACAATAGTAAAATTTGTAAAATATTCTGAAGTTTTTATCTATCGGGGCAAAGGCGTGAGTAACTATGTATCACTTTATATATACACAATAAAAAATATTTATGTTATATTTTGTTAAAATATATTATTATACATCAAGACACACATATAAATAATATATTTTTCAATTGCTATAATATATAAATCTATCGAGGCACATGGCGCGTGTAGCCATATGACCCTAGTTTGGCACGCAGTATCAGATATCATATATATATATATATATATATATATATATATATATATAATGGATTATTGTTTAAAATTAATAAAATTCATTATTGTACATAAAAATAAACCATACAATAGTGAAATTTGTAAAATATACTGCAGTTTTTATCTATCGGGGCAAAGGCGTGAGTAACTATGTGTCACAATATAAACACAATAAAAATTATTTATGTTATATTTTGTTAAAATATATTATTATACATCAAGACACACATATAAATAATATATTTTTCAATTGCTATAACATATAATAACATATAAATCTAGCGAGGCACTTGGCGCGTGTAGCCATATGACCCTAGTTTGGCACACAGTATCAGATATCATACATGTATGTATATATATATATATATATATATATATATATATATATAATCGATTATTGTTTAAAACTAATAAAATTCATTATTGTACATAAAAATAAACCATACAATAGTGAAATTTGTAAAATATACTGCAGTTTTTATCTATATGGGCAAAGGCGTGAGTAACTATGTGTCACAATATAAACACAATAAACATTATTTATGTTATATTTTGTTAAAATATATTATTATACATCAAGACACACATATAAATAATATATTTTTCAATTGCTATAACATATAATAACATATAAATCTAGCGAGGCACTTGGTGCGTGTAGCCATATGACCCTAGTTTGGCACACAGTATCAGATATCATACATACATATATATATATATATATATATATATATATATATATATATATATATATATATATATAATGGATTATTGTTTAAAATTAACAAAATTCATTATTGTACATAAAAATAAACTATACAATAGTGAAATTTGCAAAATATACTGAAGTTTTTATCTATCGGGGCAAAGGCGTGAGTAACTATGTATCACTTTATATATACACAATAAAAAATATTTATGTTATATTTTGTTAATATATATTATTATACATCAAGACACACATATAAATAATATATTTTTCAATTCCTATAACATATAATAACATTTAAATCTAGCGAGGCACTTGGCGCGTGTAGCCATATGACCCTAGTTTGGCACACAGTATCAGATATCATACATACATATATATATATATATATATATATAATGGATTATTGTTTAAAATTAACAAAATTCATTATTGTACATAAAAATAAACTATACAATTGTGAAATTTGCAAAATATACTGAAGTTTTTATCTATCGGGGCAAAGGCGTGAGTAACTATGTATCACTTTATATATACACAATAAAAAATATTTATGTTATGTTTTGTCAGATATCATACATACATATATATATATATATATATATATATATATATATAATGGATTATTGTTTAAAATTAACAAAATTCATTATTGTACATAAAAATAAACTATACAATAGTGAAATTTGCAAAATATACTGAAGTTTTTATCTATCGGGGCAAAGGCGTGAGTAACTTAATATAAAGACAATAAAAATTATTTATGTTATATTTTGTTAATATATATTATTATACATCAAGACACACATATAAATAATATATTTTTCAATTGCTATAACATATAATAACATATAAATCTAGCGAGGCACTTGGCGCGTGTAGCCATATGACCCTAGTTTGGCACACAGTATCAGATATCATACATGTATATATATATATATATATATATATATATATATATATATATATATATATATATATATATATATATATATATAATGGATTATTGTTTAAAACTAATAAAATTCATTATTGTACATAAAAATAAACCATACAATAGTGAAATTTGTAAAATATACTGCAGTTTTTATCTATCGGGGCAAAGGCGTGAGTAACTATGTGTCACAATATAAACACAATAAAAATTATTTATGTTATATTTTGTTAAAATATATTATTATACAAGACACACATATAAATAATGTATTTTTCAATTGCTATAACATATAAATCTAGCGAGGCACTTGGCGCGTGTAGCCATATGACCCTAGTTTGGCACGCAGTATCAGATATCATATATATATATATATATATATATATATATATATATAATGGATTATTGTTTAAAATTAACAAAATTCATTATTGTACATAAAAATAAACCATACAATAGTGAAATATGTAAAATATACTGAAGTTTTTATCTATCGGCACGCAGTATCAGTTATCATATATATATATATATATATATATATATATATATATATATATATATATATATATATATAATGGATTATTGTTTAAAATTAACAAAAATTTTTATTGTACATAAAAATAAACCATACAATAGTGAAATTTGTAAAATATACTGAAGTTTTTATCTATCGGGGCAAAGGCGTGAGTAACTATGTGTCACTTAATATAAACAAAATAAAAATTATTTATGTTATATTATGTTAAAATATATTATTATACATCAAGACACACATATAAATAATACATTTTTCAATTGCCATAACATGTAATAACATATAAATCTAGCGAGGCACTTGGCGCGTGTAGCCATATGACCCTAGTTTGGCACGCAGTATCAGATATCATATATATAATGGACGATTGTTTAAAATTAACAAAATTCATTATTGTACATAAAAATAAATCATACAATAGTAAAATTTGTAAAATATTCTGAAGTTTTTATCTATCGGGGCAAAGGCGTGAGTAACTATGTATCACTTTATATATACACAATAAAAAATATTTATGTTATATTTTGTTAAAATATATTATTATACATCAAGACACACATATAAATAATATATTTTTCAATTGCTATAATATATAAATCTATCGAGGCACATGGCGCGTGTAGCCATATGACCCTAGTTTGGCACGCAGTATCAGATATCATATATATATATATATATATATATATATATATATATATATATATATATATATATATATATATAATGGATTATTGTTTAAAATTAATAAAATTCATTATTGTACATAAAAATAAACCATACAATAGTGAAATTTGTAAAATATACTGCAGTTTTTATCTATCGGGGCAAAGGCGTGAGTAACTATGTGTCACAATATAAACACAATAAAAATTATTTATGTTATATTTTGTTAAAATATATTATTATACATCAAGACACACATATAAATAATATATTTTTCAATTGCTATAACATATAATATATAAATCTAGCGAGGCACTTGGCGCGTGTAGCCATATGACCCTAGTTTGGCACACAGTATCAGATATCATACATGTATATATATATATATATATATATATATATATATATATATATATATATATATAATCGATTATTGTTTAAAACTAATAAAATTCATTATTGTACATAAAAATAAACCATACAATAGTGAAATTTGTAAAATATACTGCAGTTTTTATCTATATGGGCAAAGGCGTGAGTAACTATGTGTCACAATATAAACACAATAAACATTATTTATGTTATATTTTGTTAAAATATATTATTATACATCAAGACACACATATAAATAATATATTTTTCAATTGCTATAACATATAATAACATATAAATCTAGCGAGGCACTTGGTGCGTGTAGCCATATGACCCTAGTTTGGCACACAGTATCAGATATCATACATACATATATATATATATATATATATATATATATATATATATATATATATATATATAATGGATTATTGTTTAAAATTAACAAAATTCATTATTGTACATAAAAATAAACTATACAATAGTGAAATTTGCAAAATATACTGAAGTTTTTATCTATCGGGGCAAAGGCGTGAGTAACTATGTATCACTTTATATATACACAATAAAAAATATTTATGTTATATTTTGTTAATATATATTATTATACATCAAGACACACATATAAATAATATATTTTTCAATTCCTATAACATATAATAACATTTAAATCTAGCGAGGCACTTGGCGCGTGTAGCCATATGACCCTAGTTTGGCACACAGTATCAGATATCATACATACATATATATATATATATATATATATAATGGATTATTGTTTAAAATTAACAAAATTCATTATTGTACATAAAAATAAACTATACAATTGTGAAATTTGCAAAATATACTGAAGTTTTTATCTATCGGGGCAAAGGCGTGAGTAACTATGTATCACTTTATATATACACAATAAAAAATATTTATGTTATGTTTTGTCAGATATCATACATACATATATATATATATATATATATATATATATATATATATATAATGGATTATTGTTTAAAATTAACAAAATTCATTATTGTACATAAAAATAAACTATACAATAGTGAAATTTGCAAAATATACTGAAGTTTTTATCTATCGGGGCAAAGGCGTGAGTAACTTAATATAAAGACAATAAAAATTATTTATGTTATATTTTGTTAATATATATTATTATACATCAAGACACACATATAAATAATATATTTTTCAATTGCTATAACATATAATAACATATAAATCTAGCGAGGCACTTGGCGCGTGTAGCCATATGACCCTAGTTTGGCACACAGTATCAGATATCATACATGTATATATATATATATATATATATATATATATATATATATATAATGGATTATTGTTTAAAACTAATAAAATTCATTATTGTACATAAAAATAAACCATACAATAGTGAAATTTGTAAAATATACTGCAGTTTTTATCTATCGGGGCAAAGGCGTGAGTAACTATGTGTCACAATATAAACACAATAAAAATTATTTATGTTATATTTTGTTAAAATATATTATTATACAAGACACACATATAAATAATGTATTTTTCAATTGCTATAACATATAAATCTAGCGAGGCACTTGGCGCGTGTAGCCATATGACCCTAGTTTGGCACGCAGTATCAGATATCATATATATATATATATATATATATATATATATATATATATATATATATATATATATATAATGGATTATTGTTTAAAATTAACAAAATTCATTATTGTACATAAAAATAAACCATACAATAGTGAAATATGTAAAATATACTGAAGTTTTTATCTATCGGCACGCAGTATCAGTTATCATATATATATATATATATATATATATATATATATATATATATATATATATATATATATAATGGATTATTGTTTAAAATTAACAAAAATTTTTATTGTACATAAAAATAAACCATACAATAGTGAAATTTGTAAAATATACTGAAGTTTTTATCTATCGGGGCAAAGGCGTGAGTAACTATGTGTCACTTAATATAAACAAAATAAAAATTATTTATGTTATATTTTGTTAAAATATATTACTATACATCAAGACACACATATAAATAATATATTTTTCAATTGATATAACATATAATAACATGTAAATCTAGCGAGGCACTTGGCGCGTGTAGCCATATGACTCTAGTTTGGCACGCAGTATTAGATATCATATATATATATATATATATATATATATATATATATATATATATATATATATAATGGATTATTGTTTAAAATTAACAAAATTCATTATTGTACATAAAAATAAACCATACAATACTGAAATTTGTAAAATATTCTGAAGTTTTTATCTACCGGGCAAAGGCGTGAGTAACTATGTGTCACTTAATATAAACACAATACAAATTATTTATGTTATATTTTGTTGAAATATATTAATATACATCAAGACACAAATCTAAATAATATATTTTTCAATTGCCATAACATATAAATCTAGCGAGGCACTTGGCGCGTGTAGCCATACGACCCAAGTTTGGCACGCAGTATCAGATATCATATATATATATATATATATATATATATATATATATATATATATATATATATATATATATATATAATGGATTATTGTTTAAAATTAACAAAATTCATTATTGTACATAAAAATAAACCATACAATACTGAAATTTGCAAAATATTCAGAAGTTTTTATCTATCGGGGCAAAGGCGTGAGTAACTATGTGTCACTTAATATAAACACAATAAAAATTATTTATGTTATATTTCGTAAAAATATATTATTATACATAAAGGCACACTAAATAATATATTTTTCAATTGCTATAACATATAATAACATATAAATCTAGCGAGGCACTTGGCGCGTGTAGCCATATGACCCTAGTTTGGCACGCAGTATCAGATATATATATATATATATATATATATATATATATATATATATATATATATATATATATATATATATATATATAATGGATTATTGTTTAAAATTAACAAAATTCATTATTGTACATAAAAATAAACCATACAATACTGAAATTTGTAAAATATTCTGAAGTTTTTATCTATCGGGGCAAAGGCGTGAGTAACTATGTGTCACTTAATATAAACACAATACAAATTATTTATGTTATATTTTGTTGAAATATATTATTAAACATCAAGACACAAATCTAAATAATATATTTTTCAATTGCCATAACATATAATAACATATAAATCTAGCGAGGCACTTGGCGCGTGTAGCCATACGACCCAAGTTTGGCACGCAGTATCAGATATCATATATGTATATATATATATATATATATATATATATATATATATATATATATATATATATATATATATATATATATAATGGATTATTGTTTAAAATTAACAAAATTCATTATTGTACATAAAAATAAACCATACAATAGTGAAATTTGTAAAATATACTGAAGTTTTTATCTATCGGGGCAAAGGCGTGAGTAACTATGTGTCACTTAATATAAACAAAATAAAAATTATTTATGTTATATTTTGTTAAAATATATTACTATACATCAAGACACACATATAAATAATATATTTTTCAATTGATATAACATATAATAACATGTAAATCTAGCGAGGCACTTGGCGCGTGTAGCCATATGACTCTAGTTTGGCACGCAGTATTAGATATCATATATATATATATATATATATATATATATATATATATATATATATATATAATGGATTATTGTTTAAAATTAACAAAATTCATTATTGTACATAAAAATAAACCATACAATACTGAAATTTGTAAAATATTCTGAAGTTTTTATCTACCGGGCAAAGGCGTGAGTAACTATGTGTCACTTAATATAAACACAATACAAATTATTTATGTTATATTTTGTTGAAATATATTAATATACATCAAGACACAAATCTAAATAATATATTTTTCAATTGCCATAACATATAAATCTAGCGAGGCACTTGGCGCGTGTAGCCATACGACCCAAGTTTGGCACGCAGTATCAGATATCATATATATATATATATATATATATATATATATATATATATATATATATATATATATATATATATAATGGATTATTGTTTAAAATTAACAAAATTCATTATTGTACATAAAAATAAACCATACAATACTGAAATTTGCAAAATATTCAGAAGTTTTTATCTATCGGGGCAAAGGCGTGAGTAACTATGTGTCACTTAATATAAACACAATAAAAATTATTTATGTTATATTTCGTAAAAATATATTATTATACATAAAGGCACACTAAATAATATATTTTTCAATTGCTATAACATATAATAACATATAAATCTAGCGAGGCACTTGGCGCGTGTAGCCATATGACCCTAGTTTGGCACGCAGTATCAGATATATATATATATATATATATATATATATATATATATATATATATATATATATATATATATATATATAATGGATTATTGTTTAAAATTAACAAAATTCATTATTGTACATAAAAATAAACCATACAATACTGAAATTTGTAAAATATTCTGAAGTTTTTATCTATCGGGGCAAAGGCGTGAGTAACTATGTGTCACTTAATATAAACACAATACAAATTATTTATGTTATATTTTGTTGAAATATATTATTAAACATCAAGACACAAATCTAAATAATATATTTTTCAATTGCCATAACATATAATAACATATAAATCTAGCGAGGCACTTGGCGCGTGTAGCCATACGACCCAAGTTTGGCACGCAGTATCAGATATCATATATGTATATATATATATATATATATATATATATATATATATATATATATATATATATATAATGGATTATTGTTTAAAATTAACAAAATTCATTATTGTACATAAAAATAAACCATACAATAGTGAAATTTGTAAAATATACTGAAGTTTTTATCTATCGGGGCAAAAGCGTGAGTAACTATGTGTCACTTAATATAAACACAATAAAAATCATTCATGTTATATTTTGTTAAAATATATTATTATACATCAAGACACACTAAATAATATATTTTTCAATTGCTATAACATATAATAACATATAAATCTAGCGAGGCACTTGGCGCGTGTAGCCATATGACCCTAGTTTGGCACGCAGTATCAGATATCATATATATATATATATATATATATATATATATATATATATATATATATATATATATATATATAATGGATTATTGTTTAAAATTAATAAAATTCATTATTGTACATAAAAATAATCCATACAATGTTGAAATTTGTAAAATATACTGAAGTTTTTATCTATCGGGGCAAAGGCGTGAGTAACTATGTGTCACTTAATATAAACACAATAAAAATTATTTATGTTATATTTTGTTAAAATATATTACTATACATCAAGACACACATATAAATAATATATTTTTCAATTGCTATAACATACAATAACATATAAATCTAGCGAGGCACTTGGCGCGTGTAGCCATATGACCCTAGTTTGGCACGCCGTATCAGATATCATATATATATATATATATATATATATATATATATATATATATATATATATATATATATATAATGGACGATTGTTTAAAATTAACAAAATTCATTATTGTACATAAAAATAAACCATACAATAGTGAAATTTGTAAAATATACTGAAGTTTTTATCTATCGGGGCAAAGGTGTGAGTAACTATGTGTCACTTAATATAAACACAATAAAAATTATTTATGTTAAAATATATTATTATACATCAAGACACACATATAAATAATATATTTTTCAATTGCCATAACATGTAATAACATATAAATCTAGCGAGGGACTTGGCGCGTGTAGCCATATGACCCTAGTTTGGCACGCAGTATCAGATATCACATATATATATATATATATATATATATATATATATATATATATATATATATATAATGGATTATTGTTTAAAATTAACAAAATTCATTATTGTACATAAAAATAAACCATACAATTGTAAAATTTGTAAAATATTCTGAAGTTTTTATCTATCGGGGCAAAGGCGTGAGTAACTATGTGTCACTTAATATAAACACAATAAAAATTATTTGTGTTATATTATGTTAAAATATATTATTATACATCAAGACACACATATAAATAATTTACTTTTCAATTGCTATAACATGTAATAACATATAAATCTAGCGAGGCACTTGGCGCGTGTAGCCATATGACACTAGTTTGGTACGCAGTATCAGATATCATATATATATATATATATATATATATATATATATATATATTTATATATTTATATATATATATATATATATATATATATATATATATATATATATATTATATATATATATATATATATATATATATATATATATATATATATGTATATATATATATATATATATATATAATGGATTATTGTTTAAAATTAACAAAATTCATTATTGTACATAAAAATAAACCATACAATAGTGAAATTTGTAAAATGTACTGAAGTTTTTATCTATCGGGGCAAAGGCGTGAGTAACTATGTGTCACTTAATATAAACACAATAAAAATTATTTATGTTATATTTTGTTAAAATATATTACTATACATCAAGACACACATATAAATAATATATTTTTCAATTGCTATAACATACAATAACATAAATCTAGCGAGGCACTTGGCGCGTGTAGCCATATGACTCTAGTTTGGCACGCCGTATCAGATATCATATATATATATATATATATATATATATATATATATATATATATATATATATATATATATAATGGATTATTGTTTAAAATTAATAAAATTCATTATTGTACATAAAAATAAACTATACAATAGTGAAATTTGTAAAATATACTGAAGTTTTTATCTATCGGGGCAAAGGCGTGAGTAACTATGTATCACTTTATATATACACAATAAAAAATATTTATGTTATATTTTGTTAAAATATATTATTATACATCAAGACACACATATAAATAATATATTTTTCAATTGCTATAACATATAAATCTATCGAGGCACATGGCGCGTGTAGCCATATGACCCTAGTTTGGCACGCAGTATCAGATATCATATATATATATATATATATATATATATATATATATATATATATATATATATATATATATATATATAGATATATATAATGGACGATTGTTTAAAATTAACAAAATTCATTATTGTACATAAAAATAAACCATACAATAATGAAATTTGTAAAATATACTGAAGTTTTTATCTATCATGGCAAAGGTGTGAGTAACTATGTGTCACTTAATATAAACACAATAAAAATTATTTATGTTATATTATGTTAAAATATATTATTATACATCAAGACACACATATAAATAATACATTTTTCAATTGCCATAACATGTAATAACATATAAATCTAGCGAGGCACTTGGCGCGTGTAGCCATATGACCCTAGTTTGGCACGCAGTATCAGATATCATATATATAATGGACGATTGTTTAAAATTAACAAAATTCATTATTGTACATAAAAATAAATCATACAATAGTAAAATTTGTAAAATATTCTGAAGTTTTTATCTATCGGGGCAAAGGCGTGAGTAACTATGTATCACTTTATATATACACAATAAAAAATATTTATGTTATATTTTGTTAAAATATATTATTATACATCAAGACACACATATAAATAATATATTTTTCAATTGCTATAATATATAAATCTATCGAGGCACATGGCGCGTGTAGCCATATGACCCTAGTTTGGCACGCAGTATCAGATATCATATATATATATATATATATATATATATATATATATATATATATATATATATATATAATGGATTATTGTTTAAAATTAATAAAATTCATTATTGTACATAAAAATAAACCATACAATAGTGAAATTTGTAAAATATACTGCAGTTTTTATCTATCGGGGCAAAGGCGTGAGTAACTATGTGTCACAATATAAACACAATAAAAATTATTTATGTTATATTTTGTTAAAATATATTATTATACATCAAGACACACATATAAATAATATATTTTTCAATTGCTATAACATATAATAACATATAAATCTAGCGAGGCACTTGGCGCGTGTAGCCATATGACCCTAGTTTGGCACACAGTATCAGATATCATACATGTATATATATATATATATATATATATATATATATATATATATATATATATATATATAATCGATTATTGTTTAAAACTAATAAAATTCATTATTGTACATAAAAATAAACCATACAATAGTGAAATTTGTAAAATATACTGCAGTTTTTATCTATATGGGCAAAGGCGTGAGTAACTATGTGTCACAATATAAACACAATAAACATTATTTATGTTATATTTTGTTAAAATATATTATTATACATCAAGACACACATATAAATAATATATTTTTCAATTGCTATAACATATAATAACATATAAATCTAGCGAGGCACTTGGTGCGTGTAGCCATATGACCCTAGTTTGGCACACAGTATCAGATATCATACATACATATATATATATATATATATATATATATATATATATATATATATATATATATATATATATATATATATAATGGATTATTGTTTAAAATTAACAAAATTCATTATTGTACATAAAAATAAACTATACAATAGTGAAATTTGCAAAATATACTGAAGTTTTTATCTATCGGGGCAAAGGCGTGAGTAACTATGTATCACTTTATATATACACAATAAAAAATATTTATGTTATATTTTGTTAATATATATTATTATACATCAAGACACACATATAAATAATATATTTTTCAATTCCTATAACATATAATAACATTTAAATCTAGCGAGGCACTTGGCGCGTGTAGCCATATGACCCTAGTTTGGCACACAGTATCAGATATCATACATACATATATATATATATATATATATATATATATATATATATATATATATATATATATAATGGATTATTGTTTAAAATTAACAAAATTCATTATTGTACATAAAAATAAACTATACAATTGTGAAATTTGCAAAATATACTGAAGTTTTTATCTATCGGGGCAAAGGCGTGAGTAACTATGTATCACTTTATATATACACAATAAAAAATATTTATGTTATGTTTTGTCAGATATCATACATACATATATATATATATATATATATATATATATATATATATATATATATATATATAATGGATTATTGTTTAAAATTAACAAAATTCATTATTGTACATAAAAATAAACTATACAATAGTGAAATTTGCAAAATATACTGAAGTTTTTATCTATCGGCACGCAGTATCAGTTATCATATATATATATATATATATATATATATATATATATATATATATATATATATATATATATATATATAATGGATTATTGTTTAAAATTAACAAAATTCATTATTGTAGTTTTTATCTATCGGGGCAAAGGCGTGAGTAACTTAATATAAAGACAATAAAAATTATTTATGTTATATTTTGTTAATATATATTATTATACATCAAGACACACATATAAATAATATATTTTTCAATTGCTATAACATATAATAACATATAAATCTAGCGAGGCACTTGGCGCGTGTAGCCATATGACCCTAGTTTGGCACACAGTATCAGATATCATACATGTATATATATATATATATATATATATATATATATATATATATATATATATATATATATATATATATATATATATATATATATATATATATAATGGATTATTGTTTAAAACTAATAAAATTCATTATTGTACATAAAAATAAACCATACAATAGTGAAATTTGTAAAATATACTGCAGTTTTTATCTATCGGGGCAAAGGCGTGAGTAACTATGTGTCACAATATAAACACAAAAATTATTTATGTTATATTTTGTTAAAATATATTATTATACAAGACACACATATAAATAATGTATTTTTCAATTGCTATAACATATAAATCTAGCGAGGCACTTGGCGCGTGTAGCCATATGACCCTAGTTTGGCACGCAGTATCAGATATCATATATATATATATATATATATATATATATATATATATATATATATATATATATATAATGGATTATTGTTTAAAATTAACAAAATTCATTATTGTACATAAAAATAAACCATACAATAGTGAAATATGTAAAATATACTGAAGTTTTTATCTATCGGCACGCAGTATCAGTTATCATATATATATATATATATATATATATATATATATATATATATATATATATATATATATATATATATAATGGATTATTGTTTAAAATTAACAAAAATTTTTATTGTACATAAAAATAAACCATACAATAGTGAAATTTGTAAAATATACTGAAGTTTTTATCTATCGGGGCAAAGGCGTGAGTAACTATGTGTCACTTAATATAAACAAAATAAAAATTATTTATGTTATATTTTGTTAAAATATATTACTATACATCAAGACACACATATAAATAATATATTTTTCAATTGATATAACATATAATAACATGTAAATCTAGCGAGGCACTTGGCGCGTGTAGCCATATGACTCTAGTTTGGCACGCAGTATTAGATATCATATATATATATATATATATATATATATATATATATATATATATATATATATATATATAATGGATTATTGTTTAAAATTAACAAAATTCATTATTGTACATAAAAATAAACCATACAATACTGAAATTTGCAAAATATTCAGAAGTTTTTATCTATCGGGGCAAAGGCGTGAATAACTATGTGTCACTTAATATAAACACAATAAAAATTATTTATGTTATATTTCGTAAAAATAAATTATTATACATAAAGGCACACTAAATAATATATTTTTCAATTGCTATAACATATAATAACATATAAATCTAGCGAGGCACTTGGCGCGTGTAGCCATATGACCCTAGTTTGGCACGCAGTATCAGATATATATATATATATATATATATATATATATATATATATATATATATATATATATATAATGGATTATTGTTTAAAATTAACAAAATTCATTATTGTACATAAAAATAAACCATACAATACTGAAATTTGTAAAATATTCTGAAGTTTTTATCTATCGGGGCAAAGGCGTGAGTAACTATGTGTCACTTAATATAAACACAATACAAATTATTTATGTTATATTTTGTTGAAATATATTATTAAACATCAAGACACAAATCTAAATAATATATTTTTCAATTGCCATAACATATAATAACATATAAATCTAGCGAGGCACTTGGCGCGTGTAGCCATACGACCCAAGTTTGGCACGCAGTATCAGATATCATATATGTATATATATATATATATATATATATATATATATATATATATATATATGTATATATATATATATATATATATATATATATATATATATATATATATATATATATATATATATATATATATATATATAATGGATTATTGTTTAAAATTAACAAAATTCATTATTGTACATAAAAATAAACCATACAATAGTGAAATTTGTAAAATATACTGAAGTTTTTATCTATCGGGGCAAAAGCGTGAGTAACTATGTGTCACTTAATATAAACACAATAAAAATCATTCATGTTATATTTTGTTAAAATATATTATTATACATCAAGACACACTAAATAATATATTTTTCAATTGCTATAACATATAATAACATATAAATCTAGCGAGGCACTTGGCGCGTGTAGCCATATGACCCTAGTTTGGCACGCAGTATCAGATATCATATATATATATATATATATATATATATATATATATATATATATATATATATATATATATAATGGATTATTGTTTAAAATTAATAAAATTCATTATTGTACATAAAAATAATCCATACAATGTTGAAATTTGTAAAATATACTGAAGTTTTTATCTATCGGGGCAAAGGCGTGAGTAACTATGTGTCACTTAATATAAACACAATAAAAATTATTTATGTTATATTTTGTTAAAATATATTACTATACATCAAGACACACATATAAATAATATATTTTTCAATTGCTATAACATACAATAACATATAAATCTAGCGAGGCACTTGGCGCGTGTAGCCATATGACCCTAGTTTGGCACGCCGTATCAGATATCATATATATATATATATATATATATATATATATATATATAATGGACGATTGTTTAAAATTAACAAAATTCATTATTGTACATAAAAATAAACCATACAATAGTGAAATTTGTAAAATATACTGAAGTTTTTATCTATCGGGGCAAAGGTGTGAGTAACTATGTGTCACTTAATATAAACACAATAAAAATTATTTATGTTAAAATATATTATTATACATCAAGACACACATATAAATAATATATTTTTCAATTGCCATAACATGTAATAACATATAAATCTAGCGAGGGACTTGGCGCGTGTAGCCATATGACCCTAGTTTGGCACGCAGTATCAGATATCATATATATATATATATATATATATATATATATATATATATATATATATATATATATATATATATATATATATATAATGGATTATTGTTTAAAATTAACAAAATTCATTATTGTACATAAAAATAAACCATACAATTGTAAAATTTGTAAAATATTCTGAAGTTTTTATCTATCGGGGCAAAGGCGTGAGTAACTATGTGTCACTTAATATAAACACAATAAAAATTATTTGTGTTATATTATGTTAAAATATATTATTATACATCAAGACACACATATAAATAATTTACTTTTCAATTGCTATAACATGTAATAACATATAAATCTAGCGAGGCACTTGGCGCGTGTAGCCATATGACACTAGTTTGGTACGCAGTATCAGATATCATATATATATATATATATATATATATATATATATATATATATATATTTATATATTTATATATATATATATATATATATATATATATATATATATATATATATATATATATATATATATATTTATATATATATATATATATATATATATATATATATATATATATATATGTATATATATATATATATAATGGATTATTGTTGAAACTTAACAAAATTCATTATTGTACATAAAAATAAACCATACAATAGTGAAATTTGTAAAATATACTGAAGTTTTTATCCATCGGGGCAAAGGCGTGAGTAACTATGTGTCACTTAATATAAACACAATAAAAATTATTTATGTTATATTTTGTTAAAATATATTACTATACATCAAGACACACATATAAATAATATATTTTTCAATTGCTATAACATATAATAACATATAAATCTAGCGAGGCACTTGGCGCGTGTAGCCATATGACCCTAGGTTGGCACGCAGTATCAGAAATCATATATATATATATATATATATATATATATATATATATATATATATATATATATATATATATATATATGGCACACGGAGACCAAGACAACTTATCAACTCAGCACAATCTATTTTATTATTAATTAACTTATATAAGAATGTGAAATCAATTGCAATGCGCCGTTTTTCCAGAGATAATAAATTACATTTATAATTGGGAAACTTGTAATTCATAACTTTAACAAATTTCTCCTGAATACGCTCAATTCGTTTGATATATATTGTATACTGGGGAGACCAACAAACTGTTGCGAATTCTAACTGACTTCGTACCAAGGTGAAATACAAGATTTTTAAAGTCTTTGGGTTCTTGAAGTTTTCAGATGTTCTAATTAGAAAACCTAACATTCTATAAGCTTTTTTCGTTATAGAGTCGACATGAAGATCAAGAATAAATTTTTTATCTATGATTAGTCCCAAATCTTTAACTTCTGACACAGGTGTAATTGCATCATTAGAGAAAGTGTAAATGAAGTTGACATTATTCCTATTCCTCGAAAAAGTAATTTGACAACATTTTTTTATATTTAAGGATAGTTTGTTATCTTTAGTATATTGCTGAAAACGATTAAGATCTTCTTGTATTGCTATGCAATCTATGGTATCGTTAACAGAATGAAACATTTTTAGATCATCAGCATATAATAAAAATTTGCAAAACTTGAAACAACGAGAAATATCATTAATAAAAATATTAAACAAAAGTGGTCCCAAATGAGATCCCTGAGGAACTCCTGATGGAATTATAATTTCATTTGACAGAAATCCATTTATTGTAACTCGCTGACTTCTTCCTGTTAAATAGGACTTAAACCAGTCGAGGAGACTTCCGCATACACCGAGATCAGAAAGTTTTTTTAAGAGCAAAGTGTGATTGATTTTATCAAATGCTTTACTGAAGTCGGTGTATATGGAATCAACCTGACTACGTTCATCCATAGACTTCAGTATATATTCGCTGTACGTAAGAAGATTCGTTTCCACAGATCTACCTGGATAAAAACCATGTTGCTGAGGAATAATATAGCTTTTTACTAAAGAAAATAAGATTTTATATACAAGCTTTTCAAATACTTTTTCGAAGATATCTAGTTTTGAAATCGGTCTATAATTTATTATTTGATTTTTATTACCATCTTTAAAGACTGGGACAACATAGGCTTTCTTCCATTCATTAGGAAAATAACCTGCACCTAATGATTTATTAAAAATTAACATGAGAGGATAACAGAGAGAATAGGAACAGTTTTTAATAAATACACTCGGGATATCGTCTGGACCAGCACTTTTATTTACATCGAGCTGTAATAAAATATCTAGAACCTCATACTCGTTAAAAAATATATTAGTTAGAGAAAAAATGTATTTACAAAAATTTTACCGTTTTTTAAATAGAATAAAATGGCGTAATTAGATTCTTTGAAAACTTAATAATTCTCGAGATATAATACAAACTTATGTTTTTGCTTATTTTATAAGCTTCTTAATGATATATAACAAGTCTACATTCTTTTGTTTTAAACATTAATAAAAGACGAATTATTAATTTATTGAGGTGAAAATATTGGAAATTATCAAGAAACAAATGAAAAAAATTATTACAAATCATCATTTGTTTATTTTGATTCAATATCTATTAATTTTGTTCTCAAAATTATTCTTAACCAATTATTTTCAGGTTACTATTTATCGACGTTACAGTTGGCTTTGACACAATCCGATCAAAATGGTTTAATATGCTTTGAAGTAAATAAATTGAAAAAATGAGTAAAACTGAAACAAAAACCATTAGAAATATGCAAATGATGATCTGGAATAGATTTTTTTATTTGTTTCTTAATAATTTCCAATATTTTCACCCCAATAAATTAATAATTCGTCTTTTATTAATGTTTAAAACAAAAGAATGTAGACTTGTTATATATCATTGAAAAGCTTATAAAATAAGCAAAAAAATGAGACTATTTTCAACATAGGTTCCCATTTAAGAAATCATAAGTTTGTGTTATATCTCGAGAATTATTAAGTTTTAAAAAAATCTAATTACGCCATTTTATCTTATTTAAAAAACGGTAAAATTTTTGTAAAAACATTTTTTCTCTAACTATCATAATAAATAAGATATGAGATATTTTCAAAATGAGCGAAAAACGAGTTTTTGCCTGTAGCTCAGAAACAAAAGAAGATCGAAAATTCCTGTGGTGACTATTAAACATTTCTGGAAAAGTTGACCCTGGAATGTGCAAATGGTTTTACTCCATCATTACTATTACCCGAGATACCTTAAAAAAAACATCGAAAATGAGACACCTGTACAACTGCTGCCAGCCGACATACACATACCGGGCTTGTCTGGATAAAAATAAGTACCCTAAGGACACAATTTCATTCTCAGAGCTTGGAGAAATCCATTTGATAATTGCAACAGCTGAGCGATGCTAGCGCTACGGCCAACCACGGACTTCACGGGAAACTGGAATATTTAATTATTATTTATGGTATTCATGTGCTATTTGTATTGTATAATTTTAACTGGTCATAATTATCACGGAAAAGCTGGAAAATTATTTTTCGCTTATATTTTAAAGTCACAAAATAAACATTTTACAAACCCAGGCCTTCAGCCAATCAGACATCGCGATACCACACCTCCGAACCAATAAGATTGCACATAACATCTCCGTCTTCCAACGCGCAAATTTCAATTAAATTTTATCCAAATTCGAGTATAAATATCGCTAGCAAATGCTTAAGAAATCACTTTTTGCAATAGCTGCATCGGCTAAACCAAGAAGAACAGTCTATCTACAGCTTCTGTAGCCTAAAAGAACTTTAATTGTTGTATAAAATATAGAGTTTGTTTACAGTTCAAAGTTAGAGTCAAGCAGACAGATTGTCAAGACAACTTTTTTATTCTTGTCACATGTTTGTACATTTGGTGTGTGTCAATAAAATGTTTAAGTTTTACACATTTCACAATCATTTACAAATAAAAATCCTGGACCTCCGACTAGCTATCCGCAATCCTAAACTACCCCAAAAACAGACAGTTCACAGATTGGCGCCCAAAAGCAGTAATAGCAAACCCAACACATGGGTAGGTACGCCACAACTTTGAAGGTGATTAGGTTAGGTTAGGTCGGATACATTTCTAACAGACCTCGTATGTCGAGACCTAATTCGCACATACTTGATGTTATGTACGCCGTAATGATGGGAAGAATATATTGCAAAATGTTAACATTTTTTTCTCCGGTATTTTTTAATATTTTACAAAATATAAAAGTAAAAACGCTTTAGATTTAATAGAATTTTAAGTACCAAGGGCGTTACGATGATGATAATGCCAGGAGGGCGACAAGGATCTAGCCCGAGGGATAGATGTCGTCCGATGGGTATTATAATCTAGTATCGCTCGTGGTCATACAAGATTTTATGTCTCACTGAGTATGCGAAATAAGTTTCATTTATAATTTTAAATACAATAATGCTTACGCTTTGGCGTTGCTAAGGATGTTGTTTAATTGTTTTGTTTATTATCAACATATATTTATGTATAATAGAGTTTTTGTAGTCATATATACTATTATTCACGAAATATGATTACTGAAGGTCATTTGATCGAAGAAAGAATACACAGCATTTTATAGTAGTAGCTTAGCAACACTTTGTACTAGAAAGAGAAAGATTATTTGACCTATGTCTATTTAATTTATGTGGTGTGACAGTTATACGTAAATAGTGGCATTACTTTCTAACACACTATAAATAATAATGACGTATGTCGTAGAATTACAGATACCTAATTATCTACTACACTGCCCTCTGTGCTAGTATTTACCCAGGGGCGTTCACGTTTAAATCAAATTGTTATTCCTTGGTTTATATGTTAAGTCTATATTTATGTATTTTGCAAAAACATAAGTGAAGAACATAAATATTTCAGAAAGGTATTATTTATAAAGAAACAATTTTTAAATGAATTACTCTTATTTTTCAGTTAAAATGTGTTCATAAATATATCATGTTGTACGCCTATGCATGCGAAATGCAATGAAGTTTACTGCAAGTAATATTATATCAGACGGCTCACGGATGACCTTGAATAGTCATCTTTCGTGAATAATAGTTTAGTTGTAGTTACATGTAAATGTCAAATGTGTACCACTGTTTGTAGTTTTAATATTCGCCGCTAGATCGCGTTTTCATATTTGATAATCCCAATATGTGTTGTGAAAGTAAATTGTTTTTAAGGCCCTTTTCATAATCAATTTTAAGTATTATAATTAAATATGATATCTGTGTTGTGCTTTCAATACTGTTTTCTTATTATATTAATTGTTGCAATCAATTAATGTATTAATTGTTATAATCATTCATTATTGTAATGAATTATAATTAAAAAGAAAATAATCTTCATTATATACCGTTCATATAATTTTTAATTTAAAGTCCATAAACAATGATCGGATTATAATGAGGGCATAATGAACTATTATGCCCTCACATAATACCCCGGTTGTTATAGATATGTTTATATACACCGTATCCTAGCAATAAATACTTCATAATACTTTAGTGAGACATAAAAATATTTTAACATATAAAATTCCCCCATTGTGGTCTGTAAGAGAAAATATTAATACAGACGTTTCATTTAAGCCATTCAGCAGATGGCGCTGACATCAGTGCCAGTTTCAAGTAGCCGAGTTTACATTGGGTAAACGTGTCTCTTATCTTCAATTTCAGCCAATCAGACAGTTCAAGTCTATGCCCTATTCTCTACAATACTGAATGGCTTAAATGGATAACTATTCAGGGTCATTTGTGAGCCGTCTGATATATTACTTGCATATAACTTCACTGCATTTCGTATGCATAGGCGTGCAACATGAAATATTTATAGACACATTTTAACTGAAAAATAAGAGTAATTCATTTGAAAATTATGTTTTTTCTAAATAATGCATTTCTTAAAGATTTATGCTTTTCACTTAGGTTTTTGCAAAATACAAAAACATAGACTTAACTTATAAACCTGTTATAAACCAAGGAATCAAAATTTGATTTAAACGTCAACGCCACTGGGTAAATATTAGCACAGAGGGCAGTGCTGTACATAATTAGGTATCTGTAGTTCTATGATATATGTCATTATTATTTATAGTGGGTTAGAAAGTAATGACTCTATTTACGTATATCTGTCACACCACATTAATTAAATAGACATAGGTGAAATAATCTTTCTCTTTCTAATACAAAATGTTGCTAATCTACTAAGCTACTGCTATAAAGTGATGTGTATTCTTTCTTCGAACAAATAACCTTGAATAGTCATCTTTCGTGAATAATAGTATATATATATATATATATATATATATATATATATATATATATATATATATATATATATATATATATATATATATATAGTCATACGTAATATAACAAGTGATATGATTATCATCGATGATATTCTCGAGTGAAACCGAGTTGCAGATTTCACGAGTCCGTAGGACGAGTAAAATGTGCTGCTTCGGTTTCACGAGCAACATCATCGATTATTAATCATATCACGAGCTTATATTTAATGAGAGAGTATAATGAATTTTTGCGACACATTGTGTGTGCTGCTAACCTAACTTTTAATATATTGTATTACAAAATGGGTAATTTGACAATTGCCTTATTATTTTCATCGTTGTTAATATCAACCCAACGATTATCGCACATTTTTATACTCAAAATTAACTGTCAATGTAAAATAACGAAAACAAATCCCTTAGTAAAGAATATAAATAATGTAATATTTTTTTTGTCTCTTATCATCGCTGTGATAGACATGTAACTAGGGAGATTCTGAATGTTGATTGGCGGAAAACATGTCACGTGACTCATGAATTATATTCTCATTTAAACGCATTTTGAGTTTGGCCTTATTCTATACTTAACCGAATGTCAACTAATGCGACATTCAATTTTTGCAATTGTTTCTAGCCAATTGAGCTTCCATGGCCTGCTACTAACTATTATTAGAGCATCCCTCGTATTAGTTTTTAAAATAAGTTTTAAAAATTCTAATGTAGCCAGCACATTACCTTCCGTCAGTTCTATGTATTTTGTATAAATGTTATACAGAAAGTTCCTTGCAAAAGATTCTATTTCTTGTACCTTACTTTAAGGCAGTTGTATGTATTTTATTCAAATTCCATACAGAAAGTTTCTAGCAAAAGATCCTATATATCCAGTAAAATTATAACAAA
>OY720463.1:23642030-23649530 GCA_963082715.1 Harpalus rubripes | reverse complement strand
TTAATTTTTAAAATATTTTATATAAAAATAGAGCGATTAGTGCTGCCATCTATAAGACAAAGATTTCTTGGTGCGCTAAGTTTGAGGAAACCATCAGTTCATGTTAAATGCTCTATTTTTATAAAAATTAATTTAAAAATTAAGTTTAATGTGTCAGACAATTAAATAACATGATATTCATTAATAATAACTAATTTTACAATTTTTATTATTAATTTTACGCTTAAATTGATTTGGCAACACAGGCAAGTTACACAAGCCGTATACTTGGCAACCCTGTAGGGCCCTAGAAGCACTTATCAAAGTCACGTGTCCGCCCGCGCCTCATTATACGCGAGTAGAATACGATATTTTATCTACACCTGCAATTGAAATCATATTTTACCGGGTGACACTGAAAAATGATCCACTCTAAATAACTTTCTTATTTATAATTATTTTTAATTTACTTTTACCCTTCTTAGATTTTTCAAGTGAGGTTATATCAGCTGGTTCCACAATTTCCAGAGGTGTACACAATGGCTCGTAGTATGATCACGGTTTTAACTAAAACGCTGTTTTAAGAAATGTCAAATTCAAATTTCAATATTTAATTTCGCCTTTATGTTTAAAGACCGATTTTTTTAAAAAATATTTGTTTCAATACAAACCATGTTCTACTTTAAAATCATATATTGTTAAATTTAATATTATTAATATTAAATAATGAAATTTGACATTTTTTTAAAACAGCGTTTTAGTTAAAACCGTGCTCGTGGTACGAGTCAATAAGTTTTCACTTTCGTTATCATCTTCCATTTTTCTTCATTTTAAAATTGTTTTTTTCACGCTTCCGTCAAGTTTCAAGTATCAAAATCGTTCAGGAACTGTCAGATTACTGCAAATATTATAAAAATCTATAGTTGAGTATTTTTAGTACAAGAAAATTGAATATTTATAGGTTTTGAACATAATTGTAAGTAATTATAATTAAATTTGCAGTGAAATGTTGACTTAAATAATGTGCACAATGTAATATATTTATAAAATTCATTAATTTGAAATTAAAATATTCTGATGTTACCAACACAGAAAATTTCCCTAGAATTTAGAATTTGAGTAATAAACAGAAAAGTCGGCACATAAAATCTTGTCTATCACATGTCCAGAAACCGTTTTGCGGGTATTTGCATGCGCATAACCGCTAAATGAAGATGATTGTGAACCCTCAACAATAAATTTGACAATTCCGTGTCTTATGTAACCTCAGACCTTGGATTATGAGTCATAATCCACGGAGCGTGGTATTTTGTAACCATGGTTACGTACATAATCAATATATTATTAAACAGGTGTAGATAAACCCATATATTCTCAAATGAGCCGTTTCAGCAGTAGAACAAAAAAAATATTTCAAGTTGTAACCGAAAACAATTAAAAGAAAGCAATTTAATAGGGGATTCCACCATTTTTAAAATATAATTTTATCAGAAAGTATAAGTAAAACTAAGACTATTGGTGAAAATCCGGTAAAAATTTCCTATTAATAAGCGAGTTATGATCCCCCGAAGTTTGAAAATATAGATGTGGCGTCACGAATACAAGTTCTTATATAAAACTGTTTTCTTCGTGGATCTAAAATGTTCTTGAAATGTATGCTATTTTTAAATTATATTTATAATAAACAAATTAATATTGTAACACTGTACAAGTTTGCATGCTTTATAATTGCAAGTGTATCAAAATTATTAAGTTTAATGCAAGAAATTTATATTCAAATAAAAAGTGATTGCGAATTGCCGTACTGGACTGGTTGGTAGCCACGTGTCCGCCATTTGAATTTGTCTATTTCCATTGGTAGTAGACTCCACCCCCTAACTCGGTATTCGTTATATATTTATAGGTGGTCTTTGAGTCGCCAATCAAAATAATATTTATATATATTGAATTCATATGAGTGACGAGCTGCTAAAACAAAAACCCCCTTATTTCCGAAGTATTTCAATTATATCATTTTATTTATTTATTAATATTCATTATTAAGCATCTTCTTTCACTATGTTTTACTAATATCGCTTAATTCGATTGAGCTGTAATCCCCTATTATTACAAAATTAATCCTAGCTGGATTCAGAGATTGCGTAGTAAACATAGCATAGAATAGCACAGAAAAACATAGAAAATGAACATACGGAAAAACGTGTACTGATTCAGAGTTACAGACATAGCATAGCACAACACAGCAAAACATGGGGAATTGGTCATACATATTTTATTTCGAAGCTATGTTTTGCCATGTTCGGCCATGTGCGCTGTTTCGTGAGAATTCGTAGTTACACCACGCCTACTAAAACAGCGCGTTAATGTTGACAACTTGGCAACTTGCTGACATTTGTTAAGACAACTTCTAAGTTATTTTGTATAGCAGTTATGTTTATTATAATTAGTTAAAAAATGAGAGATTCTTATGAACAAGACATAAAGTTAATCAGCTTAGTGGAGAAGTCGCCGATCCTCTACGACAAAAAGAGAATGGATTTTCTGACATGAAGTTATCTACATATAATAGTTCTATGTTTTCTGTACAACCTCTGAATTGGTTTTAAGTTTCTATGTTTTCCTGTGTTGTGTATTCCTATGCTGTGTTTACTACGCAATCTCTGAATCCAGCTTTCTGTTTTTACCTCCCGCCATACTCATAGCTAAGGTAATTCCATGTTTAAAATAACAATATACTTTAAGTAAAGTATCACTTCCGGTTGATATTTCAAATTACATACGCATTTTAAATACCAAATTTGACAAGTTTTTGATTATATTTTAATATATTTTTTCTAGAAAATCTGTTAAGTAAAGTACTATTTCCGATTTATCAATTTTAGAAAAAATCTAATATGTCGATCTCATTAATATAAAAGTATTAAATACCAATTTGAGTATCACTTCCGGTTTATCAATTTTACCCAAAATATAATCAACGATGGGGTCTCGTGGCCGCGTGCCTGAGTGTCTGGTCGCGAATCTGTGGAGCCGGGTTCGATCCCGACCGACGCCAAATATTTAGAAATTTAAATTTCACAAAATTGACCCCTGTGGTGCATTCTCCACGCCAGCAATGAGTGCCCGCACGGTACGAATATGTCATCATTACCGAAATCTGCGTACAATGCAAATTGGCACACCCAGCAATGGGTAATATGCCGTGATGATATATTTATTTATTTATATGAATGCAGAAAGCTTAAATACGACAAATATTTTTTTTGGATGTTTGGTGTAAGAGTTATCGTGGACGAAAAAAATCGTCACACACACACGCATCATCGTAAAAATAGTAAAAACGTATTGTGGGGACCCTAATTCGTGCTTATTTACTGCAAACTCACTATCGAATTTTTGGAATGATAACATTACCTCCCTTACCTACGGTATGACGGAAGGCAAAAAGTAATAAAGTAAATATTTAATGATAAAACTAATACTGGTAATTTTCCTGACAATCTTTGTTAATGACTATTAATAATAATTAAATATTTCATCTTCCAGTTCCTTTTGTCTTTGTATCTTTATTATTCCAAACCCGAGGAAGAAAGCGAGGACTAGATCAACTCCAATAGCAGTGAAACACCCAAATATATACTTGGAATACCTTGGTATTAGTTCCGAATTTTCCCAATAAATGCCTTCATTAGAGACCCTTTTGGATCTATTGCCCAAGAAATGTCACCCTTGGGGAAACAACTGCCTGGTCAATGTGTTTTTTTTTTGTAAACGCTGTTTGACGTGTTCAGAAATTGATCCGGAATTTTTTAAGTTCTCTTAAGAATTGCGGCTGATGTTACACTTTGGTTTTTAATGTCCGCCATTAAAAAATCACTGAACACGTCAAAGAGCGCTTACGAAACAATTCATACCGACATCTCAGATGTTTCCCGAAGGATGCTACTCGGGTAACAGATTCAAAAGGATATCGGTTGTCTAGTAGAAGATTGAACTAGCGCCCTACCACTCGCCAGAAAATATTATTATAAAACTTTTAAAAAAATATTACTATATTCACACACATGTTGTAATGATAAATTATTGACGTTATATAATAAATGTATGTTGTGCAGAGTTGATTTCAATTTAAAATAAAACCTTTGTTATTTATTAATGTGTATAAATTACATTACGAAGTAATAGAAAAATGTTCACAATTTGATGTTATTAATAACTCAAAGTTAACTTCTTCATAATAACAATAATATCAGCATCAAATTACAAGCCTTTAAATTCGACCCTTATGTGTTCTGTCAATAGTGTCTACTTTGGAAGTATTGTTTTTGCTTAGGACAGTGCTTCATATTTCGCGCTATACTCTGACGTCACACTATTCTATCCCATTATCCAATGTAATTTTCATACGTGTCCATGATTATGTTTTATTCAACTGGCCCTAGTGTACAATATGTAAATATGAGCAACGTCCATAGCCTTACAAATATTTGTAATGTAAATAATAAATAATCGAACATTAAAAGAAAATTTAAAACTGTAAATTGGTTATTTATTTTCTACCTATCACCCAAAAAATCGGACAACCATTGTCTGATTTATCATTTTGGATGATTAAATTTTTCTTTATTTACTGAGAGCTGCTTTATAGAATCTAATTAATTATCTTTAATTAAACAATTACAAATTATTATACAAGTTAAGGTATTAGGTAACTAGTGCCCGTACCTATAGGGCGCGAGCAGACACGTGACTCGAGCGTCCTTGACGTGCTAGGAATCAGCTGATTTGTGTGCGCTTGTCATTTTGACAAGAACAATGTCACTTTGGCAAGACCAATGTTTTGATTTATTTTAATTTTGAACTGTTGAGAAGTTATTATTTTTAATTTCATGTGTTTTACTGCCTGAAAATTGTACATTATTAACATTTTAGTAGTTCAAAATCAAAATAAGTTAAAACATTGGACTTGTCAAAGTGACACTGTTCTTGTCAAAACGACATGCGCACACAAATCAGCTGATCCCAAATACGTCAAGGACGCCCGAGTCACGTGTCTGCTCGCGTCCTATAGTTCGTACTCAATCTTGGACTTGAGTTGTACTCACGGTGTAGTATCTATAGGTGAGTGCACGACGTATTCCAATACATTACGAAAAATGGCTAACTAACTGGGCTAGTTCATACAGTGTGCCGCTAGATGTCAAGTTTTGTTGCGACCCGGTTTTTACACAAAATATTTAAAATATTAAAATATTCATATATAACGCATAATATTCTATATTTTCAATCATTACCTTTTATCTTTTGTCAGTTCTATGTATGTATTTTGTACAAATTCCATACAGAAAGATTTCCATATATCCAGTAAAATTATAAAACAAAAAACAACATATGTCAAACTCACTTGACATTGACACCTTTTAATCAGAAATTTATCTTAGTACCTGTTTCTGTGGTTATAATGTAGCTGGCTACCGCAAAATTGTACATTTTGGCACCTTAAAAAGACTATATTTCTCTTTATTTGACCCATACCTTGTTGTGCATCTTGTAGCAAAACTGTTTCTGTCAAATGATAACGGGTCGCGTTAGCACCATTTTGTTTCCCAGTTACTTAGCCATGTCAACGCATCTCGTGCTCTCACCTATAGATACTACACCGTGGTTGTACTTGACCAAGCTGTACTTCGTACTCGAGACTTCAGTCTGTATTATAATGCAGCCTTCGTGAATTCTCGGCGAAGTTAAGATGGGGCTGGATCTGTTTAGTAACTTTTGTGTTTCTAGTGACATTTATGGTGTTTTTTTGCATCATGTAGGCGTTGTATGTCTGCGTACAGATTGTGAAGGAATGTAAACCGTAAACGTAACCAATACATTATTGCGAAACCGACTGTTGGCTTATACCACGCAGATCTCCACTGACCAGCTGCAAAATAACTTACCTACGTGAATTTTACACAATCACAATAGAATATAGAACGTAATCTTACTTGAAAATTTCCAGTTCCATAATATCGTAGACACGTCAATAATTGAATTAAAGGGGGAAATGGTAATCCGCGATTATTTACTATCGTTAAGTCGTGGGCTACCAGGGGTAAAATATTTATTACAATATCTTTTGAAAACCTGTGACGGCCCCTAAAATCCTTCTCATCCTACAGTTCAATAGGATTTGCTGCATCTCGAACATATCTTTTTGGCAATCTAGCATTATTTTGCACATTTTCTACAAAATCAACAAATTCCTCATAATCTTGCATTGCTAAGAAGTGTAATTTACAAACTATCTACATGCGAAACAAATGTCAACGAGCGAAGCAATGCTTTAGGTTAGTCATTACCGGGCTCGAGCAAGACTCCACCGACGCATGCGCAGTACCTGCTTTTCACTTTCGAGACTCGACTATAGTAAACAATACTCGCCTCAAGTCTTGCTTAAGTCCAAGTTCAATCGAAGTCTCAACTATAGGTACGGGCATAGGTAACGAATAATAAGATATTTTTGTAGAAAGGGGACATTCTCTGTCAATACGTAACAGAGAGTGAGGTACATTATTATATTGGGAAGTGAATAAAGTTTATTTAGTGAAATGAATGGGTTTTAATTTTAATATACGGATTACCTTTTCCTTTAGACGCTAATAGTCTCAGGAGCGGGATAGAGTTCACGATATCCACAATTACAACGCGATTAAAATTAGTGCAGACAAATACAAGTGAAAGTGAAGTGTTTTGTGTGTTGAGTTTATTATAAGTGACATGCCGCGACGTGGCGACAAAAGGCGAAAAGATTGCCGACGATCACCAAGTTCTAGCTCTGATACCGTGTCGCTGAACGGTACTATAGCGAACGAGAACGACCATATAGTGTAAGTGATGTCGAAGCTCAGGGCGCTTCCAGCTCAAGGACCGGACAAACTAAAGACGCAACCAGTGGCGCCGACTATGTGGGTGCTCCAGGGCTTGAGCACCCGACAAGAACATACGATAGAGAACGATATATACGAATATACCTATTAAACCATATCTATATACCTAAAAGGCACATAGGAAATGTTCGGAACATTATATATTTATGTGGACAGGACCCTTACTGTGCGCGCATAAGCTTGTAGACGCGTGCCCGAGTGCTAGACAAGAATCGTTCACATCTACTATATATTTTAGCAAGCCACGTTAGATGTTTGGGGTGTAATCTGTAATCGCTATGTTAATTTTAACATCCTGTTTAAATTTCTCAATACTAATACTAATAGGTAGACAGTGAATAAAAAATTTAAATGATAATACATTTGTTTCTACTGGCTACAAATTTTAACAGGCTGTAAAAATGAACATAATAGGTACGACACAGACATAAGTGCATATTGCATTAGAAAATCGAAAATAAACATAACCTGTCCAGCACGTTTATTGTAATGTAACTTAGGCCATGTATAATAGTCGCACATTGTGTTGTGCTTAGACAGTTTATCCAGATAAGTCAAGAATCAGTTAAATATATTGTCTTTTCTA
>OY720463.1:23627030-23637030 GCA_963082715.1 Harpalus rubripes | reverse complement strand
ATAATTCATTTGAAAATTATGTTTCTTTCTAAATAATGCCTTTCTGAAAGATTTATGTTCTTCACTTATGTTTTTGCAAAATACAAAAACATAGACTTAACTTATAAACCAAGGAATAATAATTTGATTTAAACGTCAACGCCACTGGGTAAATATTAGCACAGAGGGCAGTGTAGTAGATAATTAGGTATCTGTAATTCTACGACATATGTCATTATTATTTATAGTGTGTTAAAAAGTAATGCCAGTATTTACGTATATCTGTCACACCACATAAATTAAATAGACATAGGTCAAATAATCTTTCTCTTTCTAATACAAAAAGTTGCTAAGCTACTGCTGTAAAGTGTTGTGTATTCTTTCTTCGAACAAATGACCTTGAATAGTCATCTTTTGTGAATAATAGTGTACGTAAATAGTGGCATTATTTTCTAACATACTATAAATAATAAGTGACATACGTCGTAGAATTACAGATTCCTAGTGATCTACTACACTGCCCTCTGTGCTAATATTTACCCAGTGGCGTTGCTATTTAAATCAAATTATTATTCCTTGGTTTAGAGTTAAGTCTATTTTTTTGAATTTTGCAAAAACATAAGTGAAGAACATAAATCCTTCAGAAAGGCATTATTTAGAAAGAAGCATAATTTTCAAATAAGTTACTCTTATTTTTTCAGTTATAATGTGTCCATAAATATTTCATATTTCACGCCTATGCATACGAAATGCAAGGACCAAATATAACTATAGAAAACTTCATATGGCTTGTTTTGATTTCGGCTGGCCAGACAGAGAAACTAGACATAGAGATGTCTTGTCTAGTCCGAGTGTTTATCATTAGATGTCACCACTGAGGCCACGTAGGGTATCAGTGTCTAGTTTGAACGTTGCTCACTAGAGGCGCAAATATTCTTAGTTAAAATTTCGTAGTTAACATTTAAGGTTAATATTAAATAATTTAGAAGATTTAATATTCAAGAAGAACCATCATGTCACTTACAAAACCACTACAACTACAAAACAAATTCAAAATACACATGCTTCTACGTGGCCTCTAGTGAGCAACGTCCAAACTAAACACTAGACTATACACTGACAGTCTACGTGGCCTCTAGTGAGAAATACTCGAACTAGACAAGACATATCTCTATCTCTAGTTTCTCTGTCTGGCCAGCCGAAATCAAAACATTCAGTGAGGAGGGATAGGAAATGTTTTGTCTAGTTATGTTTGGTTGTTGTTATCAGGCAGTCAGGGCCGGATTGGGAAGATTCAGCGGCCCGGGAAAATTCTAGCATAATCGGCCTCATCTCCAGGTTTTTTAAGATTTATAATTATATTGCCACAAAGGAATAAATTAATTTTGGTGTTGGATAATATGAATTTTTTGTCTACACAGAAATTGAACAGTTATAAAAGATGTTGAAATATAAAAAAACCAACGCTCCTAAAAATAGTATTTAAAATATAGAGCATTCTGTAGTTAAGAAAATAACATTTAGTTTCGTTTAAAAGTTGTAGACAATATTTATTTATTAATAAATGGAGAGTGAGGTAAATTCTGAAGCAAAAAAATATCTGATCAAACCTAATCTTGAAAACGAAGAAAATAAAGCATTGAAAGATAACACAACCAAGATTCTACCCACAGATAATGACAGTGTTAGAGTAATAATGGATATCAATTTATATGATCAGAAAATAGAAGACCTTTTGAATCAAGGAAATTATAAGAAACTTGAAAAACATTCTACTACGTTTATAGAAAACAAAGTGTACCGTGCTCTTAAGAAATATAAAGAATTATGTATGAGAGAAGACTGTTTTGGTGTAATGCAACAGTGAAATTTCTGTAACTTAAAGTTACCATCAAATATATTAAATATATAAACGAAGACGGATTTGTGAAAAATTCACGGACCCCAGCGGGATTCGAACCCACGGCCTCCCAATTTCTAGTCGGGCGCTCTGCCAACTGAGCTACAGGATCCCACTGAAGTTCGTGAATTTTTCCCATGTCATAAGCTTGTTGGATACGAGAACGGTCTCCCACATGGAGTAACGTTGCCCGCACAACAGCGAGACATCACCCGTGGTAGTGAATAGGCACTACAGTATTATGTATGAGAGAAGACTGTTTTGGTGTAATAATAATAATAAAGAATTATATTCCGTTTAGAACAAAAATAGATCTCACTCCATATTTTAGTAAGCTTCCACACCTGTACGAGGAGCTTCCAAAATCCATAAGAAAGATTTAAGCATCTCAGAAACCCGTCAAAAGTTTCATAAATTCTCCTACTTACAAACTAACACAATTTCTATTACCAATCATTCAGCCACTTTAAGGCAAAAGAACATCACATGTGAATAATTGAAAACATTTTGTAGAACTTTTGAGCTAAATACAATTACAACCACAAAATCTTTTTATCAGCTTTGATGTTGTAAGTTTATTTACGAGAAATTTTTAGAAATCATCAAAACAAGGCTTGAAAAGATATCAACTTAAAAGATAGAACCGACTTGCCTCTTCGTATTATGGAACTTTTGCAGTGCTGCCTATAGAACTCATATTTCTAAAAAAAAAAGATAGATATTTTGTACAAGAAGATGGTTTGCTGATGGGTTCTTCTCAGTTATAGCCAATTTATAGATCGAATTTTTTGAAGAATTAGCACTAGATACAGCCAATATAAGACCTAAACTTTGGTTTATATATGTCGATGATACTTTATATTAGGTTCACAATGGAGAAAAAGTCTCATGGAGTCCCTCCGTTCTTGGATGTTTAACAGAGAAAACGAACCATGGACTAATAACATCAAAACCGTAAACCAACACACCAACACCAGACAACACCTTAACTATAATTCTAATCATTCAAAATCTAAAAAGTAGGAAAATATCAAAACCTTATATTCGAGCTCAGACTATATCTGCAACACCGAAAGAAATTTTTGTCAAAATTAGAAAATATTGAAAACGATCTAAATAAGAACTGTTACCCGGTGAAGTTAATTAGATGATGCTACGTACTCAAATTTTAGTTTGTAATCACCGAGCGGCGGCCTCAAAAAGCGGCGGCCTCAAAAAGCCGCGGCCTCTCGGGAAATTCCCGATTATCCCGACTGGCCAATCCGGCCCTGCAGGCAGTTAACAAATGACCTTGAATACTCATCTTTCGTGAATAATAGTTTACATGCCGCCCGCATTGTGACGTCATTTTTAAGAGCTTCATATGTTGGCCGCTAGTTGGCTAGCATTTTTCTTGAATCGCGAATAGCGTTCCATAAAAAAAGTTATGCTGTCTCTGGCTTTTACTACATAAATGTCAACAGTCACACGACATATATATATATATATATATATATATATATATATATATATATATATATATATATATATATATATATATATAATACAATATACAGGGTGTTTCCTTTAAAACAACCAGCGCTTTTTTAGGCGAACTAATGACTACAGAAAAATGTTAGACAAGAAATGATCAAGAATTAGGGGCTAATTTATTAGTAATAGCAAACCGAAAATTCTACCAGTGGTTTTTAAACGGCAGAATAAAAGTATATTTTTTTAAATGGTATCCTATATAGTTTTTTAGCCCATTAGATAGAGAATTTTTTCCTGATTTCAACGATATAAATATGGTATAGGGTTGTATAACAATTATTTCGAGAAAAATGGTATTAAAAATAATGTTATAGATTACAATAGGCTATGCAATACCGTAGCCTACGTTATTAATACAAGGCCGGGAAACATCACAATATCTGTCAAACAGAAACTCTAGTTCCAAACTTGCCGTTTTGGCGCGACTTATTCTCGCTGTCATTTTTGACGTGTGTTTTGTGATTTCGTTTCATAAAGTTTCAACGTAGTTTTCATTTAGCATTCGTTATTATATAATATTGTATTATATAATAATTATTGTTGTATTGCAATCATTATATTATTCACTTATTTCTATTGAGATTAAACACAATAATGAAACAATATTGTGTATTTCAATGTTTAAATCTTCTTTCTATGCCATATAAGAATAAAGCGTTATATAGTTTAATTAAGAACATAGAAAGAGATGATTTGAATTACCCTTTAAAAAATCTGATTGGATGTTTGCTTCTTATAAAAAAAATTGTACTTGCAGCCATTCCATAAAACTATAAACTCTTAAACAATTATCAATCGTTGTTCCTGTAATATCAGAAAAACTGAAATGTGATAAATGTGACAACAAACAACTTCTACGTACATTGTGTTCCAAATTTATCAAACCCTTATTTAGTAATATAGGTCACAAAGCCAATGACATACAGTTTAAAAACATGAACAACCATTGTCTCGAAAAGTTTTGAAATTATAAGAATAATATGTCCAATCTGTAATAATAATTAATAGTTTATATTCACTATGATACATTAGTTATCATAATACCTGTTCACAACAATATCCAATATCTTATTTACTGGATGGGTTTTCAAACTCAAATGCATATCAATGGCTGGTACCTTCTCCCTTCTGTGGTTTGCTGGCTAATCTTAAATCTTGTTTATAAATACACGCAAACACATTAAGTACTTAAACATTTATTTATTACTTGGGCTACAATAGTATAGAAAATATTTTTGTACAAGCACATAGTGTTTTTTTGGTCTGTGTATTTCAATGCTGAGGGATGATTGACTGGCTGCTAATTCGCGCGCAAACACTCTTGGTCATGTGCGTGCGCATTGACCAGCTGTGCAGTGTGCGTTGTGGCGTTACAACACCTTTCTATAGGAGTAGGCGTATATATGACATATGTCAGTTCATTTTATATTCTGATATATTCGATTTCTGACTGTTATTATATTATTTTAATATAATTAGCTTTCTGACTGTAGCACTAAGTTGGTTGTTGCAGAATTAGTTACTGTATCAACACAGTACCCGGGACGCGACGAGGACGCTTCTGCATGACCCACCCCAGTTATTAATAAGGGTTAAATATTAACATTGTTGCGCGCGAATTAGCAGCCAGTCAATCATCCCTCAGCATTGAAACACACAGACCAAAAAAACACTATGTGCTTATACAAAAATATTTTCTATACTATTGTAGCCTAAGTAATAAATAAATGTTTAAGTACTTAATGTGTTTGCGTGTATTTATAAACATGATTTAAGATAAGCCAGCAAACCACAGAAGGGAGAATGTACCAGCCATTGATATGCATTTGAGTTTGAAAACCCATCCAGTAAATAAGATATTGGATATTGTTGTGAACAGGTATTATGATAACTAATGTATCATAATGAATATAAACTATTAATTATTATTACAGATTGGACATATTATTCTTATAATTTCAAAACTTTTCGAGACAATGGTTGTTCATGTTTTTAAACTGTATGTCATTGGCTTTGTGACCTATATTACTAAATAAGGGTTTGATAAATTTGGAACACAATGTACGTAGAAGTTGTTTGTTGTCACATTTATCACATTTCAGTTTTTCTGATATTACAGGAACAACGATTGATAATTGTTTAAGAGTTTATAGTTTTATGGAATGGCTGCAAGTACAATTTTTTTTATAAGAAGCAAACATCCAATCAGATTTTTTAAAGGGTAATTCAAATCATCTCTTTCAATGTTCTTAATTAAACTATATAACGCTTCATTCTTATATGGCATAGAAAGAAGATTTAAACATTGAATTACAGAATATTGTTTCATTATTGTGTTTAATTTCAATAAAAATAAGTGAATAATATAATGAATGATTGCAATACAACAATAATTATTATATAATACAATATTGTATAATAACGAATGCTAAATGAAAACTACGTTGAAACTTTATGAAACGAAATCACAAAACACACGTCAAAAATGACAGCGAGAATAAGTCGCGCCAAAACGGCAAGTTTGAAACTAGAGTTTCTGTTTGACAGATATTATGATGTTTCCCGGCCTTGTATTAATAACGTAGGCTACGAGTAAACCCATTTCTTATTACATTAGCTTTGTTCGCGGTATCGCGGTAGCGAACCCGGACTAGTTTGAGTATCACACGCATGCGCAGTCTCGTTTTAGTCGTTCGCGGTAAAATTCTGACTGTTAACTCCGTGTTCGCGGAACACCTTGGATTGGTACATGATTGATCAGACTAGTCCGAAGATTGAAGCAACTACTATAAATCAGGGACTGATTGCGAGTATTCAGTCCATACTTTTCTGTGTTTAATTACGTTTATTTCAGCAACTTCGCAAACTTTTAATTAATAAATATTTGAAGGTAAGTTTATAATATCTTGTAGAAGAGTTTTTCGATAAATATTTTCTATATTTTTTAAAGATGTCTTCAAGTGATTCCATTAGTCTCTTATCTTTAAGTGATGACGACTTGGAGGAAGTATTTGCAGTAGTAAAATATCCTAAAAATACTAATTATTTTGAAGAGACTGTGCCACAATTTAATGATGAACAATATTTGCAACATTTTCGTGTAAGCCGAAGAATCACGGAGCAACTGAGTGAGAAATTTGAAAGCTCCGAATATTTTCATACGTAATATAACAAGTGATATGATTATCATCGATGATATTCTCGAGTGCAACCGAGTTGCAGATTTCACGAGTCCGAAGGACGAGTGAAATATGCTGCTTCGGTTTCACGAGCAATATCTTCGATTATTAATCATATCACGAGCTTATATTTAATGAGAGAATATAATGAATTTTTGTGACACATTGTGAGTGCTGCTAACCTAACTTTTAATATATTGTATTACAACATGGTTAATTTGACAATTGTCTTATTATTTTCATCGTTGTTAATATCAACCCAACGATTATCGCACATTTTTATACTCAAAATTAATTGTCAATGTCAAATAAAGAAAACAAATCCCTTAGTAACGAGTATAAATAAGGTGATAATTTCTTTGTTTTTTATCATCGCTGTGATAGATATGTAACTAGGGAGATTCTGAATGTTGATTGGCGGAAACCATGTCACGTGACTCATGAATTATATTCTCACCAACAGATAGGTTATGGTTTGCTGGAAATGAAAGTGCTTCATTTCGAGATGTATCAGATAGATTTAATATTTCTAAAAGTTCATTGCATAAAATTGTAAGAAGAGTAACATATTTTTTAAGTAATTTATCACCAGAAGTGATATGCTGGCCAACAAACAACGAAGAAATTGAAATCGAAAGAGTTTTTAGAGGGAAACATTTTCCAGGTGCAATTGGAGCTATTGATGGCACACATATTAGAATAGACAAGCCAACTAATGATGCAGATTCATATTTAAATCGGAAGCATTTCTTTTCCATTCAGGTTATTGCATATAGGTAAGGTCGGCTTGAGTTGCGAACGGTCTAGCCACACCAGGCCTCCCGCTTCAAAGAGCCCCGTGATTTGTAAACCATTTATATTTCCTCACTACTAAATAAATTAATGTAGTTCAATATTTTTGTTCAATTTATTGAACAATATAGATTTGATTTCAACAATAAAATTATTGATTACGGTAAAGAAAATTTGATTACAATAATGAAAACGACTAATAACATAAATAATTATGTATTTTATATAGAAAAATAACCTATATATGAATTAGAAATATTTTAACAATAGTTTTTAAAACCGGTTAGATTTGATTGTCCCTCACATTTTTACCTCTCGCTAAGAGAGGTATTGGATTCATGCTAAATCTCTAGATTTTAGTGAATAAGCACGTTTTAAGGTCCCTAGAATCCGATTATAACATTTGTGTGAGTGTGAGTGTGTGTGTGTGTGTGTGTGTGTGTGGATGTGTGTGTGTGTGTGTGTGTGTGTGTGTGTGTGTGTGTGTGTGTGTGTGTGTGGATGTGTGTGTGGATGTTGGATCCACGATTTCTCAAATACTATAAGACTTAAGACATTTTTAACTACGGATTCCTCAATCTAACAATAATGAGAAGAGTCGAGTCAGTTTTGGTAACAATTGGACAACCGGAAGTAGTAGTTACAAGAAAAAAATCATCTATACTCTATCCGTTTTAACTATAGACTAGATGGCGTTTCGAGCGCGGCCGTTTTTACATGTATTAAATAACGAATTCAAATTTTGACGCCATTCATGGATTTAAAAAAATTCTTTATGACATTTTTTTCAGTAATTTTGTCTTGTACGTACATATCTATCTATTTTTATCCATAATATTAACGAAGAGAACAATAACAAAACTAACGAACTACTAACTAAAAAAACAACGAAAACTGTGTAATATGAAATATAACGCCAAAACACTACGAAAATTATATAAACGAAAAGAACAATAACATACTTAACAAACAGAACTAAACAGAAATTAATAACATGTAATAAATCGTGTACTATTGACTTTGTTGACTTTTATTTATTTTATGTCAGACGTCAAAATAATTGGTACAGTTGTCAAGCAAATTTAAATTTCGCGTCAATTATTTTACTGTGTAAACTCGGTTCACGTTTGAACCAATCAGAGAGCTAGAATCGTAGGCCCTATCTCACCCAACGCTCTATAGTTAAAACGGATAGAGTATAAATATTATTTATCAAAAATTTATGTAAATTCTTATATTAAAGAACGTTAAATTCTTTATCCGATAAATATAAATTCATTATTATATCTTCTATAGATTTAGAGATAAAGAAATGCATATAAAATAATTTGATGTAAAAATTCTTAGATCAAACTACTTGAAGACAAGAAATTCAAATGTTTGTAATTCACACATAAATGTCACTGTCAAAAATATTTGTGTGCCACTGTCAAAAATATTATACAGGGTGGCGGCGGTTAGGGGTGAACATAGGGATTTAACATGGGATTTTAGTTTTTTGCAATTTCCTGCTCTCCTGTTCATTTTACGACAAAAACTGTAGAGTACAAAATTGTTCAGAATTAAAAATTGCATTCAAAAATATATTTACATTTATTATTATGTTTTTGGTTTCTTCACAATTTTAAAACGAAATTTCAAAATTTCTGTTAGTTTGTAGCAACAGCCATGACTTATAACTCAAATGTTTAAACATAATAATGTCATTCAATTCCTGTCAAATTTTCGAAATTTTCTCTAATAAAAAGTTAATTTAATAATGAATGTTTATTCGAATAAGGAACGAGTTTTCATTATAAAAAATTGTTATGGTGGAAATAGTTTTAGAAGAATACGTGATTTGTTTTCCATAAAATACGAAAATTCACCAATTCCTATTATAGCAACAATTTCTAAACTTGTTAAAAACCTTGAAAACACAGCTAGTGTAGCTGTGAACGAAGGTAATGAAGGAAATAATAATAATAATAATAGAAGACGTTATAACGAAGTGAATGAAGAAATGGTATTGGCTATGATAAATCAAAAATCTACGTAGTTGATACATTTGGAATTGGTTTATTATTAAATGGTATTACCTAATAAAAAATGCGTATTAAAATTAAAAGTTGTTTGTTTTTATTTAATTTTGAAGTTAGATTAACGCATGGTCGACGTTTATAAATAATTTTTGACAACCAAAAAAAAAAAAATTCCGTGGCTATTGCTACAATATAACAGAAATTTTGAAATTTCTTATTAAAATTGTGAAGAAACCAAAAACAATAATAAATGTAAATACATTTTTGCATGCAATTTTTAATTCTGAACAATTTTGTACTCTACAGTTTTTGCCGTAAAATGAACAGGAGAGCAGGAAATTGCAAAAAACTAAAATCCCATGTTAAATCCCTATGTTCACCCCTAACCGCCACCACCCTGTATATTATTAAGAAAATTATGAAAATAAAAAAAGTCAATAACGCAAAAGAGTATACATAAAAAATAATATAAAAGGAATTTGCGAAAAAATTACGAATAAAAGAAAAAGAAAGGGAAAGTAGAAAAAAAATCCAGGATATAGAATATAAAGAAAATGTATGTATTGTACATAATTTATATTAAAATAATTATTTTG
>OY720463.1:23607030-23622030 GCA_963082715.1 Harpalus rubripes | reverse complement strand
TTTTATAGAAACATAAGAACACCGAAATAGAAAAATGTAATTTTAACCCTAAAAAAATGTACAATGTAAGATAATTGAAATAATGTTACAATAAACACTTACCCTTTCATAGATTTAACAATAAATAAATAAATACCTAAATTAACATTTTGCATTGTAAATATAATGTGAACGCACTAAAAACTTGATAAGAAATAAGATCGTAGAATATTTAGATTTTTAATCTGAAATTTAACTATTGCCAACTTGAAATTAGGCGGCAAATTTAAATATAATGTTTTCTTTGCGTTTAATAAGTTAAATAAATTCAGAAGCTTGAATTTCTTTAAAAAGTGACAGTTCGCATAATTAACCATGGTCAATAATAATTCATTATTGACCGTTGTTAAGCGTTGCTAAGGAAGCGGTAGAGAAAAACAATTTCACGACTCAATAACAAGTCAATAATGGTATGTTTGTAGGCTAGTAGTGAAAAAAATATTTTTTCTTCAAGCGTATTATATTATAATATTAATATTATGCTACTGTACACACACTATAGAAGGTATTCATTGTCTTACTAGTACAAAAATGTTGTTATTGTTGTTCACCGCTGGCGGCGGCAATCGTCACAACAACAGACATTATATTGAAAATTGTTATTTGTCAGTTGTATCGTTTTTCTTTTGTAGTGTACACAGCCAGCTTTGGCAGAAATTGCAATAACTAAAATGAAAAAATTCCAAAAAAAAAAAAATATCAAAAAAATTTTTGAAACACTTGAAGAAAAAATAGTATATGTCATTCGGAGTAGAACGCCCTTTTTGTGCCTTGGCCGCAATAGCTGGGTTCAATACAAAAAGACCGCTTTCTACTCCTTATAACATAATATACTATTTTTTTACGTCTGTTAAAAAAATTATACAATTTTTCTTACGTCTGTTAAAAAAAAGTACACTTTTTTTCATTAAAAAAGGTTTATAAAGTATCTTTATTTAATACATGAAAGTGTGAAAAAAGTGCACTTTTATAACGCTGCGGAGTGAAATAATGAAATGCTATGGCACTTTTTTCACACTTTTATTGCAGGCGTAAAACAAATTTATATGCAATTCGTGAGTAAATTATTATTATTTTTTTCACATGCTACATAATTAACTATTTTCTACAATTGTTAAAAAAACATGACATTTATACGTCGTTATGAATACGCTAAATCTGTGTTTTTTTTACGTGTAAAAATATATTTATTAAATATTTAACTGAATTAACAAAACTTTACTTATTGTAAATATGTAAATTAATAGTGCAGTTAGTACAACCAGAGCCTCCGAGATACTACGAGCCTACAACTGGCGCGCGTGACGTCACACTAGTGGCCCAACTTTTGTACAGTATGGGAGATACACAGTTTTTTCAAAGTATTGCGAAAACTGTGGCAGATATGAAAAAATGTATAGAAACAATATTATAGATCATAAAATTATTTATCAAAATACGTTAACAGAACATATTTATGTTCTGTAGTTTAGCTGTAGGAAGCGTATAAAATAACAAGGTCAGATGACACATCTTAACATTTTTCAAAATTTTGCGAAAACTGTGACAGTGATAAAAAAAATCTGATGTGGCCAGCACATTACCTTCCGTCAATTATACGAAAATTCTACCGGTGAACTGTTATCAGTAAACAGCTGTTTATCAGGTTGTAGCTACCGGAATCGACATTTTTAAGAACGCAAGTGGTAAACAGGTTACATCCATAACCTATAAAAAATTGTAAACCTGAAACAGGTTAGAAATTTGATATAGTTAACAAACTTTTAACGCGCGCGCTTCGCTTTGCATCACTACCTATTTTTTGAGATTAGATTCTTCATGAATCCGGTAAATGGATCTGGTAGATATTATACAATTTTCGAACACGGTAACTTTTTACCATTCGTGTTTTCGAATACAGTCAGTAGATGCGGTATCTACCGGTAGAATTTTCGTAAATGCCTATGTATTTTCTATAAAATCCATACAGAAAGTTCCTAAAAAATAAAATAAATAAATATATCATCACGGCATAGTACCCATTGCTGGGTGTGCCAATCTGCTTTATACGCAGATATCGGTAATGATGATGACATATCTGTACCATGCGGGCGTTTACCAGGCGTCACCTCACGGGCACTCATTGCTGGCGTGGAGAGTGCACCACAGGGGTCAATTTTAGTGCCATTTAAAATTCGAAATATTTGGCGTCGGTCGGGATCGAACCCGGTTCCCCAGATTCAGGCACGCGGCCACGAGACCCCAAAAGATTCTAAATTTCTTGTATGTACATTACCTTTCGACAGTTGTATGTATTTTACACAAATTCCATGCAGAAAGTTTCGTGGAAAAATATACTATATTTCAGGGTTTCGAGTAAAATTATAACACCAATATACTACGAATATGTCAATTGAAAACTATGAAAAATACTTTTTATTTGTATTGTATAACTGGTTGTAGTATAATACGATATTATACTTTGCGGTACCATTTGAATTGCCCACTACGCGCAACAGAAACATGACGGCTTCATTCAAGGTCACCCAATTTGGTATCAAAACTTCAAAGGTGCCGACACAGAGTTTAGCTACTGTATATGTTGTGTATACTGTGACCAGGGTATGGCCATGGCGTGGCTCACGTTTCGTCCGGCATTACCGGGCCAGAGAGTTATATGTATTGTTCTTGCGCAAATTATTATGTATTTTCGTGGCTATTTGTTTTATTTTAATGAAAAACATTTAATTATCATTTTAATATGTATTTAAAGTGTAAGTAATATATTTTATTTTATTTACTTGTGTAGTTTGTTAAGATACCCACCACGATTACTGACATATTGAAAACAACTATAAATTACCTATATTAAGCACAATCATTTAAATTTTTAAAAGGTAAGTTTAGAATATACAATTATTATGTAAATAAGAACTACAGATATTAAATGAGATGTGATAATAACCCATATCATATATTCTACATAACCTCTAAATGTATGTCTTAATAATAATTGTGTATCTTATAAATTAATTATTTTTTATTACTTTGATAAATTCACAGTGTGATAATTTAATATTCTTATATAATATCACATTTATTACAAATAAATAGGGAAATGAATTACCGACAATGGCGCTGATCTTGTGATCTTGGACCATGGCCATACCCTGGTTTTAAAGATACCCTACAGTGTATAGTCTAGTGTTTAGTTTGAACGTTGCTCACTAGAGCTCACATAGAAGCATGTGTATTTTGTATTTGTTTTGTAGTTGCAGTGGTTTTGTGAGTGATATGTTGGTTTTTTTTGAATATTGAAGCATCTAAATTATTTAATGTTAACCTTAAATGATAACCACGAAATTTTAACTAAGAACACTTGCGCCTCTAGTGAGCAACGTTCAAACTAGATACTGATACTCTACGTGGCCTCAGTGTTGACATCTAGTGAGAAATACTCGGATTAGACAAGACGTATCTCTATCTCTAGTTTCTCTGTCTGGCCAGCCGAAATCAAAACAAACCAAATGAAGTTTTGTCTAGTTATATTTGGTCGTTGGTCGGATATAATATTACTTACAGATAACTTCATTGCATTTCGTATGCATAGGCGTGCAACATGAAATATTTATGGACACATTTTAACTGAAAAAATAAGAGTAATTTATTTCAAAATTATGTTTCTTTCTAAATAATGCCTTTCTGAAAGATTTATGTTCTTCACTTATGTTTTTGCAAAATTGAAAAACAGACAACTCTAAACCAAGGAATAATAATTAGGTATCTGTAATTCTACGACGTATGTCTTTTCTTATTTATAGTATGTTAGGAAGTAATGCCACTATTTACATATATCTGTCAACCACATAAATTAAGTAGACATAGGTCAAATAATCTTTCTCTTTCTAATACAAAATGTTGCTAAGCTACTGCTGTAAAGTGATTTGAATTCTTTCTTCGAACAAATAACCTTGAATACTCATCTTTCGTGAATAATAGTATAGTATGGCCCATGTTACTAAAACATGGACGCGTTAATTTGGGTAATTCTGCTTTAAAAATTGTTAAAAAGTGTTCACAAAGCAAAAATATTTACTTAATTTTTATCTCCTTCAACGAATTTTTTTCCACGTGTCATAGGCCCGTTGAAGTCTTCGAATTTTTAGAAATTACATGTCACATATGAATTTTGAATATAAATAAACAAAAACGAAATAAAAAATGCAATATATTTTGTATTTTTATACTTATAATAATGGCTAGTATCACGAGCGTGGTTCTCTAACAACGGTTTTAACCTTTGACCAGGAATAGAGGGGTGACAGGGCATGCTATGTATTTCGCCATAAGACGACTTTCCAAATAATCCTAGCCAGGGATGGCGAACCAATGGCACGCGTGCCATTAGTGGCACGCGACACAATATTTTGGGTACGTCACTGATCACAAAATTCATTATTAGAAATGGATTCATAAGTTTATTGCAAACAGACGTAGGGCATTCGATTCTTCAATTCCACTGCATCATTCACCAACAAGCCTTGTGTGCTAAGAGTGGTTTAACATCTCTTGATAATGTAATGGCGGTAGTCACAAAAATAGTCAACCTCATCTCGTCGCAGGCTTTAAACAAGCGAAAGTTCGATGCTTTGTTAGATGAAGTCAACTCGGTGTACAATGGCTTACTGATGTACGATAATGTTCGCTGGTTGAGTCGCGGGAACGTACTTCAAAGATTTGTTGATTGCTTGGAAGAAATCAGACTGTTTCTGCAAAATGAGGGAAAAGTTGAAGAATACCCACAGTTGTTGGATGTTATGTGGCTTTCAAAATTGATGTTTTTTACAGACATATGCCAACATTTAAATAAGTTAAACATGAAGCTTCAGGGCATAAATAAAACAATTATCGTCATGATAGATCTCATTCGCGCTTTTGAGGCTAAACTGCAAGTTTTCAGGAACGATATTATCACAAGAAACTACAAGTATTTTCCAAATCTGAAAAAATATATCAACGATTTAGAAATAAATGAGAAACCAGACGAAGACCAAGTTACTGAAGAAATTATTTTTGTGATTGATTTTTCAATCAAGGAATTTTCAGCGAGATTTTCTCAGTTCAAAGAATTATCGGAAATACTCAAGTTTATTATGTACCCTGATGGGACGTCATTTGATAAACTGAATTTGTCCCAATTCGATTGGTTGGAAATTGAAGAATTTGAAATGCAGCTGATTGATTTCTAGTCTAGTTCAATATGGATTCAAAAATTTATTGAAGCAAGGAAAGAGTTAGAATTAATTGAAACAGAAAGATTGTCAAGTAATATAAGTGAAAATGCTAATAACAAAATTTTGGTAACATGGAATGCATTACCAGACACATTTAATTGTTTGAAGACCCTGGCTCATGATATTTGAACAATATTTTCATCAACCTATGCCTGCGAGTCATTATTTTCAGAGATGAATAACATTAAAGACTCGGTTAGAAACCGTTTGACAGATGACTCCAGTTCAGCATGCATTCTGCTAAAAGTAACATCTTACAACCCTAACATATGTTATTTGTCATCTAATCTGCAACAACAGAAGTCACACTAATTTTACTTTAATTTAAATTACGCGTATAATAAAGAGTTTGGAGTTGATAGTATTTATTATTATTTTCTCAATAATCACAAAGTCAAAATTATTTGATGGCACGTCTATGACCTCATTACACATTTCTTTAGAAACATGGCACGTTGATACGTAAAGGTTCGCCATCCCTGATCCTAGCGATTTTCGACCTTATTGAACTGTCAGAATCAGCCGCAAAAGGCTAGTCGGCCAGATGTGTTACATACGTGTGCAGTCGAACGAATAAGTCAACAAGCGTCACCTATCGTTTTAACTTGTCCGTTATTTATATCACGTTTTTTTTATTAATATTCTTGCGTATTTATTTTAGTTTTATAAAACAAAATGAAGATAATTTGTAGTTATGGATAATCAAGTATTTATTTAGATTTGGCCAACTGTAAGATAACAATATTTAACTGGTCGACTAGCCTTTTGCGGCTGATTTTGACATTTCAATAAGCTTCAAAATCGCTTAGATGATTTGGAAATATACGCGTGACTATGCCTTGTCTCCCCCTTTATTCCTGATCTAAGGTTTTAACCTTAACTAAAACCATTTCAACGACTTGGAGCATACTTCAGGGTTATTAACAAAATCAGTGTTGCCAATACACTGATTAACTCGAAAATGTATTGACAACTATATTCAACAAATTTGGCTTCATTATTTTAAATTGTTTATACTTGAAAGAAGACAAGACAAAAATCATATTAAACATTTTTAAATAATGCCATCAAATTTATTGAATATGGCTGACAGTACATTTTCGGCTTATTCAGTACATTGGCAACACTGATTTAGTTAATAACCCTGAGGTATGTCGCAAGTCGTTGGTACGGTTTTAGTTAAAACCGGTGTTAAAACAACGACCACAAATATACTATATTGTTTTGTTTATTTTCACATAGCCACCTATAATATTTGTTTAAAAATTATTTCTAATATTTCTAAATTATCTCATTTTTTCTCGAAATTTTTCAAATACGTTAATAAAAAATAATACATCGTTGAAAAGAGAAAAAATGGCGGTTTCTATTTTATTAAAATAATTATAGGTTGCCATTTGAAAAATAAAAGTTGATAGTCGTATCTTGTAAACCTGACTTTATAAAAAATATCTACATCTGCCATCAAACAATATATGTAAAATAATAAAACTTTTATATAAGCCATTTTTTCTATTATAATAAAAAAGTTAAAGGGGGAGGGGCGTCTTCCCAGACTCATCCTGTATACAATTCTTTTTATCCTTTCCTAATACTAATGTTTCATACATTTTATAATTGTTTTTCGTTAATAATAATTCAAATGTTAATAGAACAAGCAGTGCCATGAGGAGACTTAACATATCTCTATCCTTAGTTGTCTCTTTCCGTCCAGCCGAAAACAAAACAAATGCTTTGAAGTTATATCTAGTGTGTTTGTGATCGTTGTGTTAAAACCACGCTCGTGCTACCAGCCACATGTTATCGTTATGATCGCCATGTTGTGACGTCGGCGTCGTACAGTCGTCCAGTTACCCTGTGAAAATGTCACTATACAGTGGACCATGCATATTTTGCTCATAAATTCGCGATTGGCTTTACGCCAGTGACCTCTATATAGAGGTCACTGCTTTACGCATACTCTAACAAACACATATATAATATATCCGAGTAATTTTTTATTAAGATCAAAAGAAAATTCACTTATTAAATAAATTTATATTATGATTTATGCTTTAATTATTGTAATCTCAAAACTTGTCATTGTCAATTTTTTGTAGCGTGCACCACCCAGTACAAGAGTTTGTCGAATAATAATTTTTGAAAAATAATTTCAGCTTGAAGCACTTGCATTTATAATATGTGGATCAGTAATGATATTGTTGCATACGGATTTCAAGGAAAAAATGGGTTTAACATTGTATGGTATGATAATAGCATGTGGTATATGTAGTCTTTTCCTTAGTTTTCTTGGAATGACAACGTACACAAAGGGTTCAAAAAAGATTAATAAAACCTTATTGCGAATTGTAAGAGAATGCATTCTTACAAATGCTTAAGTATATAATTTATAATTTGATTGTAGTATTCAAGATGTTTAATTGGTTTTTGTATACTTAAGATAGCATTAGGTATAGCTGGCCTAATCATGTAACCTGTTGATGAGGACTCGAAGAGAGAATTTCTGAAAAATTATTTTGACGATTTTATTTTGAGATATAACGAAAGCGAAAGTGAAGATTATATAATATTTATGAAAAACGAGCAGACAAAGGTTGGATTTTTTATTTAATTAGATGTATGATTTTAATCAAATACTATACGAGGCCTGTTCGAAAAGTATCCGACCTTATTTTTACCTCCCGCTACCCTTAGAAAAGGAGGTATAGGGATCGTGCTAAAAATCGCATATCGAGATTTTGGTAAATGACCACGTTTTAAGGTCCCTAGAATCCAATTTTAACATTTTCACGATGTCTGTGTGTATGTGTGTGTGAATCCTCCACTCTAACTCAAATACTATCATTCAGAAAAATTTTAAACCTTGTATTTCGAACTTTTTCTGTACTGGGAAGAGCCCATTAGATTTTGGTGTAAATCGGATAACCGGAAATGGCACTTTACTAGAAGCTCAAAATAGTTTTTCTTCGAAAAATACCTTTTCCTACAACCGTGCGTGAAAAGTACTTTTCACGCACTCATTACAGTGTGTAAAGTAGCACTTTTCAAGCACTAGTGCGTGAAAATTACTTTTCACGCACTAGTGCTTGAAAAGTAAATAAGCGTTGCTAGGCAACATTAAAATTCGGTTAATTTAGGTGTATAAAATTAGGTAGTAAATAATAATGAAAGTAATAAAAATTATTAAGAAATATGAATATACACTGTAAATGAAACAAATCTAAAAAATTATTTAACAGATTGAGTAGTAATCTAATTATTAAGAACATTAACATTTTTTTGACATGTATTCAAACCTAACCTAATTTTTAATATTAATATTAAATGTACAATTTTTACTTTATAAAAGACTAATCATCGTTTGTCTGAGATTCTTCCAAGTGTTTAAATTACATTTTGTACAGTGTTATGAGAAAGAGTACTAACAGTATTTGAAGCTGCTGGATGCCTATACAGTCAGTATTATGAGAAACATCAATACCATTTCGGTTGTAGGAAAAATGTTGTATGCAACACGTGTGTAAAATAGTATTTTTTGTCTCGTGCTACAATTTCCGCATTCGGCTGCGCCTCATGCGTAAAACATCGCACTCGATCAAAAAAGTACTACTTTACACACTTGTTACATAAATAACTATTATGTCTCACTTAAGTGTTATGAACTGTTTATTGCTAGGATACGGTGTATATAAACATATCTATAACAACCGGGGCATAATGGGAGGGCATAATATTTCATTATGCCCTCATTATAATCCGATCATCGTTTATGGACTTCAAATTAAAAATAATATGAACGGTATATAATGAATTTATTTTCTTTTTAATTATAATTCATTACATCTGCCATCAAATAGTATAAAATAATAAAACTTTTATATGAGCCATTTTTTCTATTACTTATAATAAAAAAAGTTAAAGGGGGGGGTCTTCCCAGACTCATCCTGTATTGTATTACGAAGTAATAGAAAAATGTTTACAATTTGATGTTATTAATATCTCAAAGTTAACTTCTTCATAATAACAATAATATCAGCATTTAAATTCTGACCCTTATGTGTTCTGTCAATAGAGTCTACTTTGAAAGTTTCGTTTTTGCTTAGCACAATGCTTCCTATTTCGCGCTATACTCTGACGTCACACTATTCTACCTCTTGGTGGCACCGCTGGGAGAAGTATGTGGAGTCCCAAGGTATGCCAGTTTTTTTTCCTGGCCAAAGGTCGGATACTTTTTTAACAGAGTAGGGGATTCCGATTAAGCGAATTTTAAGCGCCCCGTCGCGGTTTTTTTATGAACTATGTGGACATACAAGTAACTGTCATCGTGCTGTCAAGTTGATAGCCTTGTGAAATTTGTTTTATATTAAAAATATGGGTATTAGGTGCGCGTATGGCCTGTGTAGAAGTAATTACAGGAATAAATATAAAAAATATATGAGAGGAGTTAATTTTATGCCATTTTCCAAGCCGATCTCATCTCTCATGATTTATGCGTAACTATATCTAACTAAATGATTTCGTGGAAGTAGTGATGTATGTGTCCGTAGTTAAATAGGTTTAATATGTTATAAGATAAATAGCCCCACTTTATATTTACATGAACTACCCCACACGTATTACATGAAAATTACCGCAGATACCCATTTACCATCATCAATGCAGGGTAATATATTATCACTGCGTCCCGCATTCATACAATTTTTATTTTTCATGAAAACGTTGAAACATTTTGAGTTAGTATAAATCAGTAAATACCCAGTAACTATCCGGAAGTAAAACCTTAAAATAAGATCGGTCTTTTTCCGTCTTTTTTCAGACCACGGCACTAACCATCTTTTTTAGGTCATTCACAGAATGATTTTCAATATTTTTCTTTTTTAATTTCGCCCCTGGAACTAACTCTGCACTAAAAAAAAAAAACATTTTCATCACTAACCGAACACATGTCAATAGAAAATGTCTATTTGTCCACATAGTTCAAGATTTCACCGCAAATGGCGCACTTTGTGACGTCACGATCGGAATCCCCTATTCGCGTATAGTTGATGTTATGTACGCCGTGATGGCGGGAAGAAAATATTGCAAAAGGTTAACATTTTTTTCTCCGGTACTTTTTAATATTTTATAAAATATAAAAGTAAAAACGCTTTAGATTTAAAAATATTTTAACAAAAAAAATCTTTAAAAATTACCTTTCGGCCCTGTAAAACATTTGCATTTACAATTATTTTTTCATATTACAAAATGGGGATTGATCAAAAATTTCAAAACAAGATTATTTGAAAACCACTCCATCGATTTTCGAAAATAAAACATGTAAAGGGTTTTTCAATAAGGGCGGGTCGATGTTGAAATGGAATAAAACAAGATGTGTGTGAGGTATTAACGAAATTCTTATTTTATTTGAAAGGCCCATGTATGCCATTATGTATGGAATATAATATCCTTCAAATGTCCGCCACGGCTTCTCACGGTGGCACGGATCCGAGTGATCCAATTTTCAATGACTCTGCCGCATAGATGCGGCTGAATTTGAGCGATGGCATTGGTAATGTTAACTTTAAGGGCATCCGTCGATTGCGGCTTATTGGCATAGACCTGCGACTTCAGGAAACCCCACAAGAAAAAGTCTAGTGGGGTCAAATCGCACGATCTTGGTGGCCAATTCACGTCACCTCTGCGAGAGATAACCGTACCTTCAAATCGTTTATGCAGAAGGTCCATTGTGGCGTCCGCTGTGTGGCACGTAGCGCCGTCCTGCTGGAAAAACATGTCGTCTACCTCCATATCATCCAATTTGGGAAAAAAGAAATCTGTTATCATCGTTCTGTAGCGCTCGCCATTGACGGTGATGGCCTCACCAACGTCGTTTTCAAAAAAGTACGGACCAATGACGCCGCCGGCCCAAAATCCGCACCAAACGGTAACTTTTTGTGGATGCATTCCGACCTGGTGAACCTCGTGTGGGTTGGTGTCGTCCCATATACGGCAATTGTGTTTATTGACATAGCCATTCATCCAAAAATGCGCCTCATCGCTAAAGATGATTTTTCGGCCAAAATTGGGGTCCTCTTCCAAACGCTCCGAAGCCCAGTCAACGACCAAACGGCGTTGTCTATTGTCATTAACTTTGAGTTCCTGGGTCAGTTGTATCTTGTACGGGTGTAGGCCCAAGTCGTTAGAGAGGCGACTTTGAAGGGCCACCGCGTCTGCCGTAAAATGGGCGCAACGCGCGCAATGTTTTCACTAACGAGCATTCATTTTGATAATACAGTTTTATCATTTGGAAGTGCTGCTCAATCGTGTAACTTGCCATGGTGATTTGGCATCTGTGACAGAATAATAAACAACAGATTTGACAGACGCCACCAAAACAACATCGCCGCCACAGCCTGCCAACATCGACCCGCCCTTATTGAAAAACTCTTTATAAAATCCTTGAACTATCTACTACATTTGCCCTATATAATCACATTATACGATTATTTTAGGATAAATGCTGCGGTATGACCGGCCCTTCCGATTACAAACTGATAAATCATACTTTACCGCAGAGTTGTTGTCCTATCAAGTTAGATAGTACCGAACCTTGCACTTCCCCCTACGAAGATGGTTGTGCTGAAAAGCTTCATTCAGCTTTTGTAAGCTTCATGAAAGGAATGTCTATTACGATTATAGTTATTTCTATTATACAGGTAAGATATCGTATTATACAAGCCGTTTGAAAAACATACCGACAAATTCTATACATACATAAAATCACGCATTTCCCACTTAGTGGGTTAGCACAAACCCGAAAGAATAAAAATAACTGCATTCCTGCTATTTTTCCTCCCAATAAAAATAACATCAAAAAAAAAATCGCAAGTGGTAAACAGGGATAGATCCATAACCTATAAAAAAAGTCGAAAATTTGAAACAGGTTAGACATTTAATGTAGTTAACAAACTGAGCAGAGTCCTGCTTTGAACACATTTCCAATTTTAACGCGCACGCTTCGCTTTGCATCACTACCTTTTTTTTCCGGTAGATATTGTACAATTTTCGAACACGGTAACTTTTTACCACTCGTGTTTTCGAACACAGTCGGTAGATGCGGTATCTACCGGTAGAATTTTCGTAAATTCCTATGTATTTTCTATAAAATCTACACAGAAAATTCCTTGCAAAAGATTCTAAATTTCTTGTATGTACATTCCCTTTCCACAGTTGTATGTATGTTTCGAGCAAAAAGATCCTAAATTTCGAGTAAAATTATAATATAACACAAATAAACTACGAATATGTCAATTGACTTTGACATCTTTCAATCAAAATTTTCTTAATACAGTAGCTGTTTCTAGCATAGCTAGCTAATTTATGAAATTTAATTTCTTTATAATTTTATAACTTTATATCCATTTAATATGAAGTAGAAAATGCAGTCAAATCGTATAGAGAATACAATGTTCTTTAATATTTATAATAACATTAAATGTGAAAAAATGATATTTAACATCGTTTTTTCAAGAAAAACTGTAAAAATCTTCAAATGAGGGTACTTCCGGTTGACCAATTATGACCAAAATCTATTCAGCTCTTCATATGGATGCAACGAAGAGGAATACGAAAGAATTATAATTTTTGGAATTATAGTATTAGAGTTATCGTAGACGAAAATTTTGTTAGACACACACACACACACACACACACACACACACACACACACACACACACACACACACACACACACACACACACACACACACACACACACACACACACACACACACACACACACACACACACACACACACACATACATACATACATACATACATACATACATACATACATACATACATACATACATACATACATACATACATACATACATACATACATACATACATACATACATACATACATACATACATACATACATACATACATACATACATACATACATACATACATACATACATACATACATACATACATACATACATACATACATACATACATACATACATACATACATACATACATACATACATACATACATACATACATACATACATACATACATACATACATACATACATACATACATACATACATACATACATACATACATACATACATACATACATACATACATACATACATACATACATACATACATACATACATACATACATACATACATACATACATACATACATACATACATACATACATACATACATACATACATACATACATACATACATACATACATACATACATACATACATACATACATACATACATACATACATACATACATACATACATACATACATACATACATACATACATACATACATACATACATACATACATACATACATATACATACATACATACATACATACATACATACATACATACATACATACATACATACATACATACATACATACATACATACATACATACATACATACATACATACATACATACATACATACATACATACATACATACATACATACATACATACATACATACATACATACATACATACATACATACATACATACATACATACATACATACATACATACATACATACATACATACATACATACATACATACATACATACATACATACATACATACATACATACATACATACATACATACATACATACATACATACATACATACATACATACATACATACATACATACATACATACATACATACATACATACATACATACATACATACATACATACATACATACATACATACATACATACATACATACATACATACATACATACATACATACATACATACATACATACATACATACATACATACATACATACATACATACATACATACATACATACATACATACATACATACATACATACATACATACATACATACATACATACATACATACATACATACATACATACATACATACATACATACATACATACATACATACATACATACATACATACATACATACATACATACATACATACATACATACATACATACATACATACATACATACATACATACATACATACATACATACATACATACATACATACATACATACATACATACATACATACATACATACATACATACATACATACATACATACATACATACATACATACATACATACATACATACATACATACATACATACATACATACATACATACATACATACATACATACATACATACATACATACATACATACATACATACATACATACATACATACATACATACATACATACATACATACATACATACATACATACATACATACATACATACATACATACATACATACATACATACATACATACATACATACATACATACATACATACATACATACATACATACATACATACATACATACATACATACATACATACATACATACATACATACATACATACATACATACATACATACATACATACATACATACATACATACATACATACATACATACATACATACATACATACATACATACATACATACATACATACATACATACATACATACATACATACATACATACATACATACATACATACATACATACATACATACATACATACATACATACATACATACATACATACATACATACATACATACATACATACATAC